>QRFJ01001613.1:239318-271017 GCA_006176705.1 Cocos nucifera
TGAATAACTCTCCTGATAATTAGAAGATTGTTGACCTAGGGTTAGGAGTTGATCTATTTTCTGATCAAGAAGGTCAACTTTATCTAATTTTTGGACTATTAGATTTATATTAACCATTTGATTATTATGTTTAATGTGAATCAACCATTCAATTAAGTTCAACTAAATCAGAAAAAGCGATTTCTTACCATGCATGGTGTAACCCACCCTAATGTATGGTTTAAAAATTTTTAGAATATTTTTTTATTTATTATTATTATTATTATTTTATTATATTAAAAATTAATTTTTTTTAATTATTTTTATTTGTTAATTTTAATTTAATTTAATTTAATTATTAATTTTTAGTTAGTTTAATTTTTATTTTATTTTATTTTTAGAGGAGAAAGGAGAAAGGAGAAGAAAGAAAAAAGAGTTCTAAAGAAGAGGTCCTAAGGAGTCCTAGAACTAAGAAGAAAGAGAAGAATTCGGTTTAATTAGATCTAATATTGGTTAGCAATCAAGTTGGTCAATCAATCCTGACTAAGGGTTATCCTAGATCTAGACAGCTCCTAACTGTCAAGGTCACCTTCAAGCCCTCCAAGTGTAGGATTAGCCAATCAACTAGCCAGGTAAGTGTAAGGTCGGTGGGAGTCCCCCCGTTGCTTGCCTTAGACACCAATTATGCTTGGCCAGGTAAGTGAACAGAATCAATTAGAAACCACCTTCCTTCGGGCCCAATCGTCCTTGAACCACTTTCCTAGACACCAGTCAAATTGACTTATCCTAACCCGGTTCAACTCTTTGGATTCCTTATCCTATTGAGCTCGAGTTCCTAGGGTTGATGTCTAATTGATTTTAAAATTAAAGGCTTAGGTCAATGCAGGATGCTGGTTGGTTGTTTGTGGGCTAAGGAAGGGTGATCAAATCCCCACCTTATCTTGTTTAATTGGATTATGCCCTTAATTTGATTTAATATGATATGCAAAAAAAAAAAATTCAATCAAAGGGTTCTATGCAATTTAAACTAGATGCATGTAACTAATTGTATTCTGAAAGGCTTACCTTGCCTCCAGCAATCACCAAAAAAAAATAAAAATAAAAATAAAACTAATATGATGCATGCTCTAAACAGTTAGGGTTTCTAATCTTATCATGAGGCTTTTAATTAGGTTTAAATGGATATTTTTTTAAATTAATTTAAAAATAAAATAAATAAATAAATAAATAAAAAGAAAAGAGAACTAGGGTTAGGATTGATCTCACCAGGCAAAACTTTTGATTCTTTTTATTCTTTTTTTTCTGTAAAATAATAAAAAAAATTAGCAAGAAAATAAAAATTTTATTTATAATTTTTTTATAGAAAAATCAAAGAGATCAAAAATTTAATATCCGTGCCTTCCCCGGCAACGGTGCCAAAAACTTGATAGGGACGCGATGCTGTCGTTAAGACACCGTGTTTATCAGTTTAATCCGACTTCTTAAAATTATTGAAAATGCGTAGATAGTAGTGAGTCGGGTCGAATCCACAAGGAAGGTAGTGTTTTTAGATTTGAAATCTTTGATTTTTGAAAAGAAAAGAAGAAAAGGAGTTTTAGGATCAAAAGTGAAGTCGGAAAAGTGAAAATTAAAAAGTGCAGGAATTTAAACTTGGTACTAAGATCTACTAGTTAGATCTTAGCATCTATTTGCAAAGCAATAATTTAAAGTGCAGAAATTAAATTGCAATAAAAATAAAAAGCAAAAAATTAAAATATAAAAATAAAATTTTTATTAACTAAAATTTTAGAATTTAAATACATAAAATTTAAAAAGAAAAGATAATAAAATAAAATAGCCTGATCTCTGATCTTGGATCGGCATTGGCAGAAAGATGGTGTAGAAGCTCGGCTCTTCTTCTCGGCACCCGTTGCTTCAAAGCAGCCTTTAACCCATAGCCTGGCTTCGCCCCTGTACCAAAGCTTCACCTTGATCGGAGATGTTGATTTCTGGAGGCCTAGGGTCCTTTTTATAGTGCTAGGAGGGATGGATATTTTTTTCTAAAGGCAATGTGGGACTAATGAACTTTATAATCATCAAAATTTGAATAAAATTTGAATTAAAATAGCTCTGATACATCTCTGATAAATCTGATAAAATCCAGCCATTCAATAGGAATCCAACGGTCCAAAAATCATCAAAATCGGATGTTAATCAACTCAGATCGGGTCGGATTAAATTCTGGCCGTTGGATCGCGCTTGATGGAGGAAATCTGGCCGCAAATCATGCTTCGGGAGTCCTGATCACCATCGGGAGCATTCTGGACCGTCGGATCAAAGCTGGAATCAGGTGCTGCCGTCCGATGGTGATCCGAGTGAAATTGGCAACCAAAAAAAATGCTGACCGTCCGATCTTAAACGCAATCAACCGCACCCATCCGATCGCACAATCACTGTTCCCATGGACCACGTAGACCGGCCGCACCGCATACCACAACCAATCAGCGCCTCTGTTGTCGAGCAAAAAGACTAAATTACCCTTGTGAGCCGCGATAAATTTATGTAGACCCTTTAGGGGTCTAGGTCCACCACGTGGCAAGCTCTGATTCGCCGGATTTTGCTGAGCTGGCGGTCCACGCCTGGATCGTGGACCGGCTGATGGCTTCAATGGCTGAGTCGGCTTTGATGGCTTGGTGGCTCGGCTTGGCTTGGTGGCTCGGCTTGAGAAGCCGGCTGAGCCATTTTCTTTTTTTTATTTAATTTTTATTTATTTTATATTTTTAAAAAATTCATATCTTTTTCATTTTAGCTCCGTTTTATTTGAAATTTATTTTATTTTGATCAAAAAAATGAGCTATTTCTATTGATAATAAAATTTTATTTTTTAATTTTTATTAATTTTTATTATTTTTTAATTAATTTTTTAATTAATAAAAATATGAATTTTTTAAAAATTATATATAAATTGATTAATAATTCTTAAAAATTAAGATAAATTAATTAATAAATTAATACTTTTATTGGTGAATTTATGATGCTTATCAACCACCATTGCACACAAACAGACTCCCGGATGTCGACTTTCGATCATCTACATCGGACATGAAATCCGAGTCTGTGTATCCCTGGACTTGGAGTTCTCCATTACCAAAGACCAACATCATATCCTTAGTTCTTCTCAAGTACTTAAGGATACATTTCACAGAAGTCCAGTGTTCTTCACCTGGATTTGACTGATATCTGCTTGTGACACTCACAGCATGGGCTATATCAGGTCGTGTACATAGCATGGCATACATGAGGCTCCCTATTGCAGAAGCATAAGGGATCTTGCTCATGCATTCTATTTCCTCAGGTGTGCTAGGGCACATCTTCTTGGAAAGATGAATACCATGTCTGAAGGGTATTAATCCCCTCTTAGAGTTTTCCATACTAAACCTCTTTAGTACTTCTCTATGTACATCTTCTGTGAAAGTCCTAGCATCCTATTCGGTCTATCCCTATAGACCTTAATTCCTAGAATAAAGGATGCTTCACCTAGGTCTTTCATGGAGAATTTCTTAGACAACCATATTTTGACTGTCATCAACATGGAAATATCATTTCCAATAAGGAGGATGTCATCCACGTACAATACGAGGAAGACAACAGCGCTTCCACTGATCTTTTTGAAGACACACGGTTTCTCTTCATTTTTGATGAAACCAAACTTTTTGATCACATCATTGAAATGAGTGTTCCAGCTCCGAGATGCTTGCTTAAGTCCATATATGGACCTTTGCAGCTTGCAAACCTTGTGATCAGTATCACTGGATGTGAAACCTAGCGGCTGTTCCATATAGATATCTTCCTCAAGATATCCATTTAGGAATGTCGTTTTCCACGTCCATTTGCCATATTTCATAATCGAAATAGGCTGCAATGGCAAGCAATGTGCGGATGGAATTTTAGCATAGCCACTAGGGAAAAGGTATCCTGATAGTCAATGCCTTCGCGTTGACTATAACCTTTTGCCACTAGTCTAGCCTTGAATGTCTCCACATTCCCATCTGCACCAATCTTTCTCTTGAAGATCCATTTACACCCAATAGGTACTATACCTTCTGGTGGATCTACCAAGGTCCAGACTTGGTTTGAGTGCATCGAGTCAATTTCTGACTGCATTGCCTCTAGCCATTTCTCGGAGTCGATATCTGATATCGCCTCATTGTAGGTTTTGGGATCATCACCATGAGCACCATTACCTATAAGGAACATTTTCTCTACTTTCTCTGAAATAATACCTAAGTATCTTTCAGGAGGATGGAAAACTCTTTCCGATCTACGAGGTGGAGGAGGTAGTGTTCTTATTGGCTCAACCTGATTTGGTTCCAATTGGTCCTTAGCTCGTTGCACTTGTGAGACTTTCTCATCAAGCTTAATCTGCTTTCCAATGCCGCTATCTTGAATAAACTATTTTTCAAGAAAGATGGCATGTCGACTCACAATCACATTGTGGTCTTCTGGAATGTAGAAATAGTATCCTAATGACTCTTTAGGATATCCTATGAATCGAGCTCTGAAGGACCTAAACTCTAACTTGTCCGCTTGTTGTCTTTTGACATGAGCCGGACAACCCCAAATTTTGAGATGACTCAGACTTGGTTTCTTACCATGCCATATCTCATACGGTGTGGTAGGAACGATTTTAGAGGGAACCCTATTCAGTAGATAAATTGAAGTTAACAATGAGTGTCCCCAAAGAAAATCAGGAAGGTCTGTGAAGCTCATCATGGATCGGACCATATCCTAATAGGGTCTGATTTCTCCATTCTGAAATCCCGTTGAGTTGAGGTGTTCCTGGTGGAGTCCATTGAGAGACTATGCCATTTTTCTTGAGATAGTCTAAAATTTTTGGCTAAGGTATTCACCTCCTCGATCTGATCGAAGAACCTTAATGGATTTTTTAGTTTATTTTTCTACTTCATGTCTGAATTCTTTGAACTTTTCAAAAGCTTCAGACTTGTGTCTCATAAGATACACATACCCATACCTAGACAGATCATCGATAAAGGTAATGAAGTAGACAAAATTGCCTCTAGCCAGCACATCAAATGGGCCGCACACATCAGTATGTACTAGGGCAAGGAGATCTGTGGCCCTTTCCCCATGTCCTACAAAAGGGAGTTTAGTCATTTTGCCTTGAAGACAAGATTCACAAGTTGGATATGACTCGAAAGTCAATGGACTCAATAGCCCATTTTTCTCCAATTTGTTGATCCTATCTTCTGCTATATGACCTAATCTCAGGTGCCATAGATACCTGTCGTTTGGACTATCCCTAGGTCATTTGGCATTCACGTTTTGCTCGATAGTTAGAACAGGTACATCAATATGTAGCTGATAAAGATCATTAATAAGGAAACCATTTGCAATTTTATTTCTTTCATAAAGAATGTTACAATGGTCCTTAAGAAAGGTAATCACATAGCCTTCTTGTGCTAAGCATGAAATAGAAATCAAATTTCTGCTAGCTGCAGGCACATAATAACAGTCTTTCAAAACTAAGTCTAAACCAAATGATAATCGAAGAGGGTATGTTTCCACCACCACTGCAGCAACTCTTGCTCCATTTTCGATGTGTAGGATCATGTCTCCATCCCTCAGCCTCCAGCTATCCTCAAGATCCTGCATGGAAGTGCACAGATGAGTATTAGAACCAGAGTCAAGCATCCAACTGGATACAGAAGAAACCGTAAGGTTAGACTCAATAACGAGCATACCTCAAGAAGGACCTTCCTTCTTGTTCTTCAGGATGGTTAGGTAAGTAGGACAGTTTCACTTCCAATGGTCGTCACTGTTGCAATGAAAATACTTTTCTTTATCATCGGCCTTCTTCTTCGGCTCTGTCTTTTTCTTCTTTGCTCCTTCCACCTTCTGCTTTTTTGCAGACTTTTTTTTTCTTTTCAGAAGACTTTCTTTTGGAAGAAGTTCATTCCATAGCAAGAATTGAGCCTTTAGAATCTTTCATAGAAAGCTCAGCGGTGACCAGCATATTCATTAATTCAGCCAAGAAATTTTGAAGTTTATGCATATGGTAATTCATGATGAATTGCCTATATGCATCAGTCAAGGATTGTAGAATAATATCATTCTGCAGATCCAAGTCTAACTTCACACCGAGCTTCTCAAGCTCTTCCAAGTTCTTGATCATCATCAGACAGTGATCTTGGACTGACTGCCCATCACGCATCTTAGCCTTAAAAAGTTATTTCGTGACTTGATACTTGGCTGCGCGACTCTATTCACCAAACATCTCTTGCAGGTGAGCCAACATTTGGCGAGCAGTCCCGATATCTTCATGTTGGTACTGGAGCTCATCAAACATCGAGCCCAACATGCAATATCTGTCCTTATTATCTTCATCTATCCATTTTTTCAGAGATGCTCTCTATTCAGTGGATGGACGGGCTGGCAAGATGGGAGGGTTCTGGTCCAACACATGGGTTAACTTCTCGGAATCCAAAATAATTTTGTAGTTCCTGAGCCAATCTTTATAATTAAATCTGGTCAGTCTATGTGTGTCCAGGATACGTGCTAATGGGTTGGATGCAGATATTTTTCTATAGAGAGTTAAAGATTCTAGTTAGATACTGTAATTATGACTTGACCAATTTATTTAAAAATTTATTTTTAAATAAATTAGCTCCCACTATTTTCTTATATCCCTATACTTTCACTGTAGAGATGCGAAAATCATCACAATTAATGATTTCTAGTGGGTGGTGCGGTCTCACCAACTGACTCATCACCTCACCTAACAGTTATTGATGATGGGTTAGCCAATGAGTGAACAACTCTTGTTCAATGATTCTCTAATCATGGTGCACCCAAATTTGGTCTCTAATTCATGAATCTCACCGTATCTGGAATATTGATCACTCCTTAGTTAAGTCAGACCAACCATTTGCATAGACTGGATTCCTAATTGAGTCTCTCACCGTATCTGGAATATTGAGCCCAACTCATCCTCCAGCCCATAGCATCCAATGCCTAATAGACATGGTTGCATCTTTCCGGTGCAACTGAGCCACTGTATCCAGCCGAGAACAATCAACCCCGGAAGGGCCCGCACATCTACAATGGTGGAAGACCTCAGACTTAATCTTTTCTTAGGAAGAATTGATTCAGGTCTCATTAAACTAGACTTGTCATAGTCATAACAATTATGACTAACCTAGTGGCATGGGTTAGCTCGGATTATTGACCACCTCAAGATCAGAACTGAGTCAACAGATATGGCCAGGTAAGTGAGACCGGTGGAAGGGATATGCCATTAACTCGTACAAGAATGCATTCAGGTCGAGTAGCTTCCCAATTAAAAATCAGTCGATCGTATGTGCCAAACTTACCTTAGACACCAAATTGTTGAGTCAGAACCAATTGGGTTAGCCTACAATCCAGACTCTAACCTCTGAGCCTAATTAGGTCTTGCTTGATCGTGACTCGATCTTGACCCAGACTTAATCCTATTAGGCTGGTCAATTTAAGCATTGTTGATCCCATCTAACCAACTCTTGATTCGGTTTGATCAACCGCTTAGACCTAATTGAGCTACCCAAGCCCGAACCCAGTATTATGAATATGTCTTAGATCTAAAATTCTCAATTTTAGACCTAATTAATATTTCATAATCTTAATTCTTAATTAAGTAGGGTTCATAAATAAAATATGCACAATAAATCCTAGGGTTTCAGGATCTAGGGATTTTGCAGAAAGTAAGTTTTGGGATTTCTGATTAAGGACGAACGCGCAGCACCCCTACACGTCATAAGAACACCCCATCGGATGGGAGGAGAGGGCCTTTAAACCCTTCTTCGTTCTTATGACCGGACGGCTAAGAGGAATGCCTTAATCAGGAACATATATACTACAAAACAGTTTTAGATCTATATCATATATCTCATATACAAATTAGATCTAATCATGGCATATTTTGCATACATCTCATGTATCGAATCATGCATATTTTTAGATCTAAATTATCTCATAATAATCTAAAAAATTAGATTTAAATTGATCTAATCAAAATAAACTCTAATCTAGATAACTATGTAGAACTATTCTACAACTAGTCTAGACATGCATCAATCATATCTCATATGATGTTAAAATTAAATAATTTTTATTTGCTATTTTTTAGATGTTATTATAATAATTATAATATCAAAAAATAGTAAATAAATAGATCTAAAATATGATTTAATCAAATTAAATTAAAAACATGCAAGACTATTCTATAGAACTATTCTATTTTAGAACTAGTCATGCATATTTTCTAATCTTAGATCTAAATTATTTAATTTTAATTTTTTTGATTTCAGATTTAATCACATCTCATGTGACATCTGAACTTACTTATTTTTTGATTAAAATAAAATTAAATCAGATCTAAATACTTTAGAACCTTGGCTCTGATACCAGTTGAAGAGAAATCCTGATTTTTCGGATTAGGTTCATGCAGATCTGATCGGATCAAGAGATATATTTCAAAATTTTTTTTCTTTGATCTAAATTAGATCTAAAATATTTTAGATCTAATTATTATTATTATAATTATTAAAATAAAAAAAGATAAATTAAATCAAATTTAATTTATCTTGATGTAGGGTAATCCTATTGCACGTTGATGATCCTGTAAGCAGCGGAAGGTTCTGGATCTAGCCACGCAAGTGCCTGGCCTCTACTAGTATCCACTTAGGTTGGATCTAGAGATCCTCTTCTTCTCTATCATGCCTCCAAAAATTAGATCTGAATCTGATTTGGAGGATCTTCAAAACAACTTTCAAAGATCAGCAGTTGTCCTTTGCAGCAGCGCAGCCTTCTAGCTTTCTGTCACCTTTCTCTCATCTAGATTGCACCAACTTAGATCCCAAACCACTTTGGGCATGGAGAGGAGAGGGAGAAGATGGACTTGGCATGGAGGATGAGGAGAGAGGCAGCCTTGGGGCGTGGGAATTTTTTAGATTTATTTTGAGTTGGGCGTAGGGTCTTATTTAGAGACTATGTGTGATCCAACTCCTCTTCTTCCCAACCAATCACAATCCTTTGTGAAATCAGATCTAAATCTGATTGGTGGAAAATAGAGTTCCCTTGGATTCATCCTTAGATGGTGCCTAAGACCAGTCAAAGTTGGTTCTTAGGAGGAGTCTAATCGGAATCCAAAAAGAAGATGGAGTTCCTATCCAACAGGGACTCCTGGGCGCCTCCTACTTGGGCACACGCCAAGGGTGGCATGCACCTTCCTTCTTGCCAGGTTCTGGTAGGGAGACAAGCCCCCACCAGCTCTCCAATAGGTGCATGACACATGGACAAAAGTCAAAGTGTCAATGGTCAACATTTGACCAGTCAAAGGTCAACTTTTGACCAAAGTCAAAGGACGAGAAATGGCAGGTGACCAAAAATGGCAGGTATTATCTTACAAAATAAGACAATCCTTTTCTGACCTGGACAAGGCTCCAGTCAGACCAAGTGAAGGCCTCTGATTGAGCACAAACTCCTTTGGCTCAGTCAGGACAACTATTTATGATAGTAAAAGAAGAACGTTAGGTTCAATCGAGTGCTAGCACGATTTTCTTGAACCTAATTGAATCTCATTCAGATCAATTGAACTGGATCAGTTCAATTGATGATCACCAGATTCAAACCCTTGTTTGTGTGACCCAGTTAGGTTCAGTTCTATATGGTAATGGGATATGTCATGATCTCTATCATCGACATCATCGAAACTCCTTTCGATGGATCAGAACTCTTCTGATTCGAACAGCTAGAATGATCGATCATCTAAATCATTCTAATTGCTCCCAAAATCCACCAGTGACACCTAGCAGTATATGGTGGCAACCCATCAGAGCTGAAATGCGAACCTCTTGGTGCAGCTACCTATGTGATTAAGTTCTTCTATCTTGAGCCCCGATCAGATTAGGGTTAAGGTGAACTCGTCAAACCCTAAGTTCTCTATCATATGATGTAATCATTCGATTCAAGTCCAATGTGAAAATCTAAATAGAAACTCTTTCTATTATTTCACTCTGCCATGGCCATGGGCTTCTGGACTTGATTCTCATGATCATCATAGGGCTGCTCCTCTACCACCGAGGTAGATAGATTCCATCTTGATGCAATCCAAGTTCCTACAATGAACATGCTATAGCCAACATACACCTCAGGGTTTCCAATGGCTAGGAGATCGAGTTATGGTGTAGTCAAACTATAACACCCTCAAGGTGAACTGTCGATGCACCTCAGGTCAAAGAACCAGACACACCACTGCAGCATCGAGTCAGTCATCGACGAGAAGGTAGACTTCTCATGACTGCTCGAGGTGGTCACGCTCAGTGCCCTCATTCTCTAACGAGTACCTATACTCTCGCTCACTCCGGTGTCTCTACACCATAGACTCAAGACTCATCTATCCTAAAAGAAGCGATCGTACACCAACCTTTCGGATCAATCACCATCCTCATGATGATCCTATGGTCGGAGCATTTTATGAGTTAATAATGAAAATTCATGTCTTAAATTTTCAACTCTTGAAAATATGAATTATCATTACCATTAACTCAAAGGATGTATCACAGACACTTTAAATACACATATGTGATAGAAAATAACCCATTTTATTATTTATAGTCAAAATTATAATTTTGCCCCTTAGAAGTGTATTACAAGTGTCAGCCAATTCTGGCTTCTAGGGCACATATATCTAACACCAAATCTCCTCTTACCGCCATCATCACTGAATAGAAGCATCTCTTGATAATGGATGATAAAGATAACAAGATCAAATACTACATGTTGGGCTCATTGTCTGATGAGCTTCAGCACCAATATGAAGATATCAAGACTGTCCACTAAATATTGGCTCACCTGCAAGAGTTGTTTGGTGAACAGAGTCGCACAGCCAAATATCATATCACTAAATGACTATTTAAGACTAAAATACATGATGGACAGTCGATCTATGATCATTGTTTGATGATGATCAAGAACTTGGAAGAGCTTGAGAAGCTTGGAGTGAAGTTAGATCAGGATCTACAGAATGACATAATTCTTTAATCCTTGACTGATGCATATGGGCAGTTTATCATGAACTATCATATACATAAACTTCAGAGTACTCTGGCCGAGCTTATGAACATGCTGGTTACTTCTGAGCTTTCTATGAAAGATTCTAAAGGCTCAGTACTTGCTATGAAATGGACTTCTTTCAAGAGAAAGTCTTTTGAAAAGAAGAAGAAGTCTATGAAAAGGCAGAAGGTGGAAGGTGGAAAGAAAAAAAAGGCAGAGCTGAAGAAGAAGGCTGCTGATAAAGAAAATTATTTCCATTGTAATACAGACGGCCATTGGAAGCAAAACTGTCCTATATACTTGGCCACCCTAAAGAATAAGAAGGAGACAGGTCCTTCTAGAGGTATGCTCGTTATTGAATCTAACTTTATGGTTTCTTCTGCATTCAATTAGGTGCTTGACTCTGGTTCTAGTGCTTATTTGTGCACTTCCATGTAGGGTCTTGAGGATATGAAGAGGCTGAGGGATGGTGAGATGATCCTACGCATCAAAAATGGAGCAAGAGTTGCTGCTGTGGTCGTGGAAACCTACCCTCTTCAACTATCATCTGGCTTAGATTTAGTACTTAGGGATTGTTATTATGTACCTGCTACAAGCAGAAATTTGGTTTCTATTTCATGTTTAGCACAAAAAGGCTATGTAATTAGTTTTCTTAAGAAATATTGCAATATTCTTTATGAAAGAAATAAAATTGCAAGTGATTTCCTCATTAACAGTCTCTACCAGTTACATATTGATGTATTTTATTTTTAATATTGAGCAAAATGTGAATGCCATAAGATCAAAACGATCCAGGGATAGTCCAAACAATAGGTATCTATGGCACCTAAGACTAGGTCATATAGCAGAAGATAGGGTTAACAAATTGGAAAAAATCAGGCTATTGAGTCTGTTGACTTTCGAGTCATATCCAATTTGTGAATCATGTCTTCATGGCAAAATAACTAAGTTTTCTTTTGTAGGATATAGGAAAAGGGCCACAGATCCACTTGCCCTAGTATATATTGATGTGTGCGGTCCATTTGATGTGTCAACTAGAGGCAACTTTGTCTACTTTATAATCTTTATCGATGATTTATCTCAATATAGCTACGTGTATTTTATGAGACACAAGTCTGAAGCTTTTGAAAAGTTCAAAAAATTCAAACATGAAGTCAAAAAGCAAACTAAAAAACCATTAAGGTTCTTCAATTAGATCGAGGAGGTGAATACTTTAGTCAAAAATTTCTAGACTATCTCAAGCAAAATGATATAGTCTCTTAATGGACTCCACCTGGAATACCTCAACTCAATGAGATTTTAGAACAGAAGAATCGGATCCTATTAGATATGGTCTGATCCATGATGAGCTTCACAGACCTTTCTGATTTTCATTGGGGACATAGTCTGTTAACTGCTATATATATACTAAATAAGGTTTTCTCTAAAATTGTTCCTACCATATCGTATGAGATATGGCATGGTAAGAAATCAAGTCTGAGTCATCTCAGAATTTACGATTGTCCAGCTCATGTCAAAAGACAACAAGTGGATAAGTTAGATTATAGGTCCTTTAAAGCTCGATTTATAGGATATCCTAAAGAGTCATTAGGATATTATTTCTATATTCCAGAAGACCATAATGTGATTGTGAGCCGACATGCCATCTTTCTTGAAAAATAATTTATTCAAGATAATGGCATTGAAAAGCAAATCAAGCTCGAGGAGAAAGTCTCATAAGAGCAATGAGCTAAGGATCCTGTGGAACCAAATCAGATTGAGCCAATACAATCACTACTTCCTCCACCTCATAGATCGAAAAAAATTTCTCATCCTCCTGAGAGGTACTTAGGTACTATTTCAAAAGAAATAGAGAAAATGTTCCTCATAGGTAATGGGGTTTATATGATGATCCCAAAATCTATGATGAGGCGTATTAGATATCGACTCCAAAAAATGGTTAGAGGCAATGAAGTCAGAAATTGACTCGATGCACTCAAATCAAGTCTAGACCTTGGTAGATCCACCAGAAGGTATAGTACCTATTGGATGTAAATGGATCTACAAGAGAAAAATTGGTGCAGATGGGAATGTAGAGACATTCAAATCTAGATTAGTGGCAAAAAGGTATAGTTAGTACGAAGGCATTGACTATCAAGATATCTTTTCGCCAGTAGCTATGCTAAAATCCATCCACACATTGCTTTCTATTGTAGCCTATTTCGATTATGAAATATGGCAAATGGATATGAAAATGGTATTCTTAAATGGATACCTTGAGGAAGATATCTATATAGAACAGCCACTAGGTTTCACATCCAGTGATGCTGATCACAAAGTATGCAAACTGCAAAGGTCCATATATGGACTTAAGCAAGCATCTCGAAGCTAGAATACTTGTTTTAATGATGTGATCAAATTATTTGATTTTATCAAAAATAAGAGGAACTATGTGTCTTCAGAAAGGTTAGTGCGAGTGCAATTGTCTTCCTTGTACTATATGTAGATGATATCCTTCTTATTGGGAATGATATTCCCATGTTGACCATAGTTAAAATATAATTATCCAAAGAATTCTCCATGAAAGACTTAGGAGAAGCATCCTTCATTTTAGGAATTAAAGTCTATAGAGATAGACCAAATAGGATGCTAGGTCTTTCACAGAAGATATACATAGAGGAGGTGTTAAAGAAGTTTAGCATGAAAAACTCTAAGAGGAGATTGGTACCTTTTAGACATGGCATTCATCTCTCCAAGAAAATGTATCCCAACACACTAGAGGAGATTAAACGTATGAGCAAGATCCCTTATGCTTCAGCAATAGGGAGCCTCATGTATGCCATGTTGTGTACACCACCTAATATAGCCCATGCTGTGAGTGTCACAAATAGATATCAGTCGAATCCAGGTGAAGAATACTGGACTTCTATAAAATGTATCCTTAAGTACTTGAGAAGAACTTAGGATATGTTGTTAGTTTTTGGTAATAAGAACTCCAAGTCCAAGGATATACAGACTCGAATTTTATGTCTGATATAGATGATCGAAAGTCAATATCTGAGAGTCTATTTATAAGTAATGGTGGTGCTGTCAGTTAGAAGAGTTTCAAGCAGACAGTGATAGCAGATTTTACCATGAAAATAGAATACATTGCTGCATCAGAAGTTACGAAGGAGGCATTTTGGTACAAAAAATTTACCGCAGAGATTGAAGTGATGCCATCAGATGCCATTCCTCTATATTGTGACAACAATGGTTCCATAGCCCTTATTAAGGAGTCGAGGTCTCATCAGAAATTCAAGCACATCGAGCGGCGATATCACCTCATCTGCAATTACCTGAAGAAAGGTTACGTCGAGGTCAAGAGAGTCGACTCCGCAAATAATGTGGCAGACCCACTCATAAAGTCGTTGGGCTAGTAGAAGATCGAAACTCACCTTGAGAAGATGGGATTTAGATTTGTAGCCAATTGGCTTTAGGTCAAGTTAGAGTTTGTTAGATATGTGTGTCCTAGAAGCCAGAATTGGTTAACACTTGTAATACAGTTCTAAGGACAAAATTATAAATTTGACTATAAATAATAAAATGGATTATTTTCTATCACAGTGTGTATTTGAAAGTATCTGTGATACATCCCTTGAGTTAATGGTAATGATAGTTTATATTTTCAAGAGTTGAAAATTTAAGAAATGAATTTTTATTATTAACTCATAAAATGCTCTCGACCGTAGGATCATCATAAGGATGGTGATTGATCTGGAAGGTTGGTGTATGATCGCTAGAGAATGAGGGCAATGAGCGTGACCACCTCGAGCAGTCATGAGAAGTCTACCATCTCGTTGATGATTGGCTCGAAGCTGCAGTGGTGTGTCAGTTCTTTGACCTGAGGTGCATCAGCAGTTCACCTTGAGGGTCTTATAGTTTGACTACACCATAACTCGATCTTCTAGCCATTCAGAATCCTAAGGTGTATGTTGGTTATAGCATATTCATTGTAGGAATTAGATTGCACCAATAGAGGATCTATCTACCTCGGTAGATGAGGAGCGGCCCTATGATGATCATGAGAATCAAGTCCATAAGCCCATGGCCATGGCAGAGTAAAATAATAGAAGGAGTTTCTATTAAGGATTTTCACATTGGACTTAAATCATATGATTAATTCATATGATAGAAATTAGGGTTTAACGAGATCACCTTAATCCTAATCTGATCGGGGCTCAAGATAGAGGAACTTAATCACACAAGTAACTGCACCAAGAGATCCATTTTCAGTTCTGATGGGTTATCACCATATGCTACTAGGTGTCACTGGTGGATTTTGGGAGCAATTAGAATGATTTAGATGATCGATCATGCCAATTGTCTGAATTAGAAAACTTCTGATCCATCGAAAGATGTTTTGATGATGTTGATGATAGAGATCATGACAAATCTCATTACCATACAGAACTGAACCTAACTGGGTCACACAAATAAGGATTTAGATCTAGATATCATCAATTGAACTAATTCAGTTCAATTGACTTGAATAAGATTCAATTTGGTTCAAGAAAATCATGCTAGCACATGATTGAGCCTAATATTCTCCTTTAACAATCATTAAAAGTTATCTCGACTGAGCCAAATATATTTGGACTCACTCAAGAATTTTTACTTGGTCTGACTGGAGCTTGTTCAGGTTAAAAAAGGATTGTCTTAATTTATGAGATAAATTTGAGACAACACCTGGCATTTTTCGTCACTTGCTAAATCTTGTCTTTGGACTTTAGTCAAATATTGACCTTTAACACTTTGACATCTGCCCATATGTCATGCACCCATAGGAGAGAGCTTTGACCCTTGTCCCCTTGCTAAATAGCAGAAAGGAAAGGGCCGCACGCCTAGGGAGGCATGCATCCAAAGTGGATAAGGATTGGAGTCCCATACAGATGGGACTCCAGTTGCTTCATACATTCAACTTGGGTGGCGCCAAAGAGTCATCTTTGACCAATCTTGGTGCCACCTAAGGAGATTTGTGAGGAACTCTAATCTAATTAGATCAAATGATGTCATCCTATCAATCAGATTTAGAACTAGTTGCACAAAGAGCCGAGATTGGCCGGGAAGATGTGGCACTACATGGCGCAGCAGGATCTATATAAACCCTATCTGCGCTTAGGATTTAGATCCTCTACCCTTTGCCCATGCCACATAGCCCCTCTCCCTCCTTCTCCATGCCATCCTCTAATCTTCTCTCTCCTCTCCATGCCTAAAAGGCTTTGGGCTTCAGTTTGGTGCGATCGAAGCAAGAGAAAGGCGACAAGAAAGGAAGAAGGCAGCACTGCTACAAAAGACAATACCTGATCTTCAAAAGGCATTTTGAAGATGTTCAAGATCAGATCCAAATCTAATTTTTGGAGTATAGATTTAGAAGAAGAAGATCTTCAGATCCTGCCTAAGTGAATACCGGTAGAGGTCAGGCACTTGTGTGGCCACATCCAGAACCTCAGGCAAACACTGGGATCATCATAGGATAATAGGATTACCCATAACAAGGTACATTTAAATTAGATTTAATTTATATTATTTTATTTTCTTTCATCAAATTAATAAGATCAAATATGAAGAGTCTCAGATCTAATTTGAATTTAAGAGAAAAATTTTTGAAATATCCCTCTTGATCAAATCAGATCTGAATGAACCTGACCCGGGAAATAGGATTTTTCCTTCAGCCACCCACTTCTATTTAAGTTCCTATCTTTTGTGCACCAACTCTAGAATGCTTTTCCACATGAAAATCAGAGAGAGAGGGGCCAAAAGACATCAGGGGGCATAAGGAACCTAGGTGGGAAGCCTCTAAGGCATGAGAGAAAGAGAGAAGAAAACAATCTTCTCTAGGGTGAGAGTTCAAACCCAGATCTAGGGTTTTAGTTTTGGGAGAAAGAAAAATAAGAGAGAAAAAGGTTTTTTTGATTTTTCTTCCTCTTCCCCTCATCCTCCAGTGACTCATCTTCAATGTCAAAAAATTTGAGAGGTTCAAAGAATGACAAGAGATCAGATCTGCCCATCATATGTGATGGAAAACATGCAGGATTTCTAGCTCTACTTTCGAAACCTTTTTGAAAGAAAATGCAGTAGAATTAAAAATTAATCTAATTAACTTTTTTAATAGCTATAGATCAGATCTATAAATCCTACAAATCTAGGATTGAAATATGATGTACATGCATTTGAAATCTGAAAATTAAATAACAAGTAGTAAAACAGTTTTACTACTTTATGTATTCAGAACATGATACCTTGTATGGGTAATCAATCACCACAATTTGATCACGTCCAAGAAGGTTCTCTCATTGTGATGTAGCCACACAGGATGTCTAGCCTCCATGGATGGTCCACATGAGGCCCCGGTCCCGATCATCTCCTCCTAAGTGCTAGCTCTATGATGGATGCTCTTGATGGCTGAATCTGATCAAATGACTTCAATCTATGTCTACTAATTTTTTGAATATTCTAGATCAGTAATAAAGGTAGAGGAGAGGTAGAGGAGGCTCTCTAAAAAATTTTGTGAAGTTCTGATGCTCAGAACTCATGAAATCATATGCCAAACCCTAGGTCAGAATCCTAAGGCAGCTCTCTCACCCAAACCCTGCGCTCTCTATTTCTTTTTCCTCTTATGATTTTTTCCATATTTTTTTAGGCAGAAGGGGTGGGGGGGGCTCATGCATAGAGAGGAGACTTCTATTCTGATGTAATGCATATCCCAAAAATCCCATGATTAAAAAGAACACAAAAACAAGGTAGATGGCATGGGAGAGATTAGATAAGATAAGGTGGTTTGTTCATTCAAATTCAAACTCTATTTGAATTTGAATGGCAACCAACCTATTCTTATCCATCTAGGATGTGAGAAACTTGGTGTGCGCCCTCTCTTGTGTGTGGAGAAAAGTCATGAGAAACATTTTCTTGTGTGGAAAATAAATGGCATAAGGATAAGGTGATGTGGCGCATGAAGACTAGTCAAACTAGTCTCAAACTAATCTTTTCCAATTAGACCAACCAAAACCAATTTGGTTAGATCCAATTAGACCAAATTAAACCTACATCATTTAGGTTTAATTAGACTCAATTAAATTTTAATTAAATTAGAAATTGATTAAGGCCAACTTCTAATCAAATCAGGGAACAAACCTCCTTGGCGATTAGGTCATCTCATAACCTAATTTGGTCAAACCCAACTGAATCCAATTCAATTGGACTTGATCCAAAATTTATTACTCAATTAAATTGAGTTAATTAGTAATCAAATTACTAATTAAATCTCTCATAAATATAGAGTTCAAATTCTGTGGATGTCCGGGCAACAGAGTTCCATCAATATGAAACTCTTGATCGAAGAGTCCTAAACCAGTGGAACTCTTGATTCTAGTATTCCAAACAAGTGAAACTCATGATCATAGAGTCCTAATCTAGTGGAACTCTCAATCATAGAGTCCCAAACAAGCAAGACTCAGAGTCCTTACCTAGTAGGTGTAAAGATCGATTCATTGGAGATTAAAAGATCTGGAACCAGCAACCAAAGATCTCTAACCAGAAGGAGGCAGCAGCGCTGATAAATAGACACCAAGAGATGGGTGGCAAGTCCAGAGAGAGAGGAATAGGATTTTAGGAAGAAAATAGATTTCTTGTATTCTCTTCTTGTCCAAAAAAAATTATATATATAAAGCATATATATAAATATCCTGAGTCAACATGACTCAGCCCTAAAAAACTCTCCTAGGCTAACTCATATAAGAAAACACTCACCCAAGCCCATGACTTGCATACTCTCATCCCTAGGATTAAAGACCCAACCCTATACATGAATTAGCCATCTTAAGACCTCTCAACTCAGGCCTTAAGACCCCTTGGATTAGATTTAATCCAAGACCAAACAAAGAAAACCCGTGCTTATCTGTCCGCCTGTTCGAGCCGACTCGACAAACACTCGAGCCAACTTGATCGCCTATCAAGCCATAGATTTCTAAATATGTGCTCTCTATTTATCTGAGAGAGCTGGCTCAATTTTAGCCTGAGCCAGCTCGATCCCATCCTTAGCCGGCTCAACTTATATCCAAGCCAACCCGACAATGTATCAGTCCTCTTTCTCAATTGATACAACTCTAGCCAATCCAAGCCTCCAGGAGGCTCCACCTTGACTCCTTCATGATCTCTCAAGCCTTGGAAGAACCATCCTTGCTCTTTAAATCTCCACCTTGGTGCCCCAAGTCTTGGAGCAACTCCTTCTTATCTAACAAATGCATTAATGCCACACATCTATGAAAGTTGTCCCGTGGAAGAACTTTGTCAGTGCATCAGCTGGATTCTCCTTAGTATGAACCTTTACCAGCTCCACCTCACCATCCTCCATAAGCTCTCTAATTTGATGGTACCTGATGTCGATGTACTTCATCCTTGCATGGTAGACTGAATTCTAAGCAAGTAACAGTGCACTCTGGCTATCGCAATGCACCTTAACGGCCTTATAAGCAAGACCCATCTCCAATGCCAATCCTTTCAGCCATAAAGCCTTTTTTGCAGCTTCTATAAAACCAATGTACTCTACCTTAGTGGTGGATAAAGCCATGATGGGTCGCAAGCATGATCTCCATGAAATAAGACCTTCGTTCAAGCAAAACATGAACCCTATCGTCGAATGCCAGGTGTCCACATCTCCACCAAAATCTGCATCCATAAATCCTTCTATTAGCCTCTAAGCTTTCTTGGACATGTTGGAGCAATCCTCGATACCTCTCGACTATCCATAGGTGATACCTACTCCAACTGTACCTACCAAATACCTGAAGATGTTCTTCAGTGCTCTCTAGTGCTCCCTGCCAGGTTGTGCCATGAATCTGCTCACCTGACTCACTGCATGGGCTATGTCCAGCCTACAATACACCATGGTGTACATTAAACTTTCGACACCAGTAGTGTGTAGGACTCTCTCCATATCTTGAACCTCCTCCTCAGTTTTTGGTGACATAGTCTTTGAAAGTTTGATATTACTAGTAAGTGGCAGCACTGCCAGTTTGGCTTCTTTCATCATAAATTTTTCTAAGACCTTTCAAATGTAACCACCCTGAAAAAAATATAGTACCTTCTTATCCCAATCTCTAAGAATTTTTATGCCTAAGATCTTCCTTATAGGCCCAAAATCCTTCATCTTGAACTTTCGAGATAATGTAGCCTTCAGTTCCTATACAACTTTCTTACTCTTGCATGCTATCAGAATATCATCTACATACAAGAGTAAGAACATCCTAGACCCATCCTCTAGAGATTGGACATACACACAAGGATCAAATTCACACCTAGAATGGTCGATGCTCCTCATGAAGGTATCGAAGCACTTGTACCACTGTCTTGGCGATTGCTTCAGCCTGTACAATGACTTCTATAGCAAACATACCTTCTCTTCTATTCCAGGCTCTCTGAACCTTGGTGGCTATTGCATGTAGATTCTCTCCTCCAGATGTCTATGGAGAAATGCCATCTTAACGTCCATCTACTCCAACTCCAAATCCTGAGCTACAACGATGCTCAGCAGCATCCTAATAGATGTATGCCTGACGATCGGAGAGAAAACATCACTAAAGTCGATGCCTTCCTTCTGAAAGTATCCTTTAGCCACCAATCTTGTTTTGTACCTGATACTTTCTTACTCTAAAGTCCCCTCTTTATGTTGGAAAATCCATTTGCATCCAATGGATTTCTTTCCCTATGGCAGTTGCACCAAATGCCATGTCTGATTTTTTTGGAAAGACTGCATTTTCTCAATCATAGCTTGAATCCATCTATCTTTGTCTTGGCTCTTTACAGCCTCCTCATAGGTGTAGGGGTCTCCATTTGCTATCACCAGGGCATATGACATCGAATCTCCAAAGCCATATCGATCTGAATGTCGCATGTTTCTCTTTGGCTTATGCAATACAATGTCGATGTCGGTCCTTGATCCAACTCGCTCTCACTGATCTTCCTAGCTTCTAATCCCTGTTTTAGTCCTCTCTACTTATGGAGACTCCTTTGAAAAATTCTATACTTAAAACTTGTTGGTGCAAAATCTGGTTGATGTCAGAATCAATGCTAGAGTCAAAGAAGACGAGATCGTCACTGGTGATCTGTAAAATAAATCTCGTCCGGAGTCGGGGGTGGTGGCTCCGATAAGTTTCTCTGATGATCAAGTCAGCTCTTTTGGCCAATAAAAATGGAGTGCTCTGAAAATTTTTAGCAGAGCTTTTAGAAAGAAATCAAAAGCTTGGGAAAGAAAGCATATATAGAGGATCCGTTATATAGGCAGAGCTCATAACAAACTGATAGTGACAGCCGTAACTGCCTCATAGTGGGCTATTCAGGGTCACGTGGGGTTTGTTACAGGAGGTCGTGTCAGTTATCATGGTGCATCTATTATCGTGACATGTAGGCGATTGAGATTTAATTATTGAAGTTCGAACTGAATCGCTATCAGTAGTGAGAAAGGTTCGATTGGGAGAAGCCCTTCGAACGACTGGAAGAAATTCAGAAAGAGTTTGACAGTTGGAGAAATCCATCTAGAAAGAGAGTTCGTCTAAAGAAGAAGTCTGGAGGAAATTTGGCTGAAGGAGAAGTTCGTCTGGAGGAGAAGTTTGGAAGAAGTTTGATTGAAGGAGAAGTCCGAAGAAAGTTCATTTGGTGGAGAAGTTCATCTGAAGGAGAAGTCCAGAGAAAGTTTGACTGAAGGAGAAGTCCATCTGAAGAGAGAGTTCATTTGTAGGAGAAGTCTGGAGGAAATTCGGCTGAAGAAAAAGTCCATCTGGAGGAGAAGTCTGGAGGAAGTTTGACTGAAGGAGATGTTCGTTTGACGGAGAAGTCCGAAGGAAGTTCGTCTGGTCGAAAAGTTCGTCTGGAGGAGAGTTCGTCCAAGCAGTCCCAAAGATCGGTAGACATACTAAAGGTTGGTCAACCTAGGGACAAGCGAAGCCATGATTGAAGCTCTTTCACAACCAAGAATCCTTCTCAACCAGGATCCAGTCCGAAGTTCAGTAGGAGTGGGGTTTATCCCCAACAATAGTCCCCCCACTTCCAAGCTCGAAATTCGAGGAAAGGGAGTAAAGAACATGCGACTGTCGAAGTTTTGATCTGGATTTAGCGCTAGTAGGATAGGAAGTTTTGGCATTTGTCGCGTTGGCACCGAAGCCTCCTTAAATGCGAAGTGACCCAAAAACATAAATTTCAAAACTCTTGCTAAGATGCTACCCTAAGTATGGCATAATTATGGTTCTATCGATAGCCAGTCGCCCATCACAATGAGTGGGACACGCATCAATCAAAGACTGGCTGGAGGAGCCTTTCCATCATAATTGCTTCAAGCTCTGCAGGATACTTAGGTCTGGCACTTTCTTCCGAGGATTCATTCTTCTTTACACTCTTCTCTTTCCTTTCGCTGTTTTCTTCCTTCTGCCTGAGAGCACTCTGATTCTTTCTTTCGATTTCTTTACTTGCTGACATTTTTCCCATTCGTTTCCTACCATGCCAGTCATCTCATTGATCTTCCAGACCTAACTAGGTTAAGCTTCGAAACCTTTCTCTTAGTTTCTGCATCTTTTGCATCTCGTTCTTTTGGTTTCTCTATAGCAGTTCTGTATTTTATTTTCTTTGATTTTTAAAATTTTTTGTATTTGAGTTTGATCCAAATATCTTCTAAAATTGCTCAGTCATCCGATTCTTGGAGTCCATCTGATCCGATCTCTCAAAACCCCAACTTCGGTAAGGAGGCCGAACTTAGAAGTGTATCCCATTCGACCTTTATACCTCACACCATTTTTTGCTCTCTGTCTTTAGATGATCTTTCACTAATTAGGATCCGGTATGAGATCCCTCCCAAGTTTGAACTAGAACTTTTCAGACCTAGTGATCGGGCTTGCTCTCCCCCACTCGATCGATTTTGCCTATACCTAGAAACCCTTCGTGCTAGACTAAGGCTTCCTCTGCCATCTTTTATAATTAGTCTTTTTCGCTTCTTGAACATTTTGCTTGCCTCCATAGTACTGAACTTCTTTAGGTTTTTGATTGGATTCCTCTCTCTTTACTATCTTGCCGAAGTTCGTCCGACCATCTTCCTCTTTAGAAATTACTATACCTTCAAGCGCCATCCTTCCGCAAAGGACTAGTGGTACTTTTCTTTCTAGTTCGGCAAGAAGGGGTTATTGAAAGAAGCTCCTTCTTCTATCCACAACTGAAAGGAGAGGTTCTTTTTTGTATTTTGCCAAACTTTAATACTAGGGCTTCCTCCTTGGGGTCTTCGTAGAGAGTCGATCCATCGAGCTCCAAGTTTAGATACGGGCGATCTTGACTCTGTTAGTAAACTTAGGAATTATCGGACTCTCCTTCTACCCAAACTCTTGAAGGATCAAACTCTGTTCAACACGGGTTTGAGTCCCCTCGATCTGGCTGGTACTTTTCTGCAAGCTTCAAATTTTCATAGGATTTTGTATGCATGTGGATGTTGCTGATTATGATCTCTTATTTGTTGCAAAGATGGATGTTCGAGCCATTGATAGACTTGCCAAAGGATTTCATGCTTAAAAAAGGAAGAAAAAAGTATTAAGAGAGAGTTTGAAGAGGGTGAAGATTACCGCCCCGAGCTCCATGGCTCCTCTCGGTGCCTCTGCCACTTTCGAAGTTGCCAAGAGCACCAAAGTTCCTCACCCTATCGAGGTTCCCCCTATTGCCAGGATTGATGTCACTGGAGATTCGGCACCTCCTGCGTCCGCAAGTTCCCCAACCAAAGATCATCCTATTAAGAGAGAAATGGGAGAGCAGAAGAAAAAGAAGAAAAAGTCAGTTGTTATGAAGGTGCAACACAAGGCTCGTTCTAGTCGATCGAATGATAATGATGACTTGGAAGAGGGCTCCTTCAGCACCTCGGACACCATACGGGAGCTGGTCGATAAATTTTTCTTATCTAAGGTCGTAGATCAGATGGTCAACCTCGATGATGCCCAACTCACCTGGGACTCTCTTGGTACCTTCCTTCAGGTAATCGCCCCGCTACATCTCTTCTTTTTTTTTCTTTCTATTGCCTGTATAAGTCTGTTTGCTTCTTGCAGTCAGGTCACCAATTGCTAGCATACATCTAAAAGGTGAACCATTTGAAGTCAGAGTCATCAAGGGTTCAGGAGAACCTCTAGGTCGAAGTTGACCACCTTCTGGGTTGACTAAGATCAGTCCAACTCCTGCACCAGAAGCATTAGAAGAGCCATCCATATACAAGGCCCAAAAATCTTTGGGAAGGTCTGCTCTTTCTTCGAGGAAGCTTGGTTGCAGCCCCAAAATGCTGACCACATTTTGCTCAGGTTCGGCATCATCTGGGATCGTGCATTCAACTATAAAATTGGCTAGTATTTGAGCTTTGATTGACGATCGAGGTTGATAGTTGATGTCAAACTCTATGAGCTCAATTGCCCACTTTGCAATTCTTTCAGAGGAGTCTGTTTGGTGAAGAATTATCTTGATTGGCTGATCAGTGAGGAGTGTTATTATGTATCCCTGAACGTAGGGTTGAAGTCTCCTGGCTGCAATCAGAAGAGTATAAGTTAATTTTTCTAATTTAGTATACCTGATCTCTACATCCCTCAGGACTCGGCTTATATAGTAGATCAGCCGCTGCATTTTTGCCTCTTCTTTGACTAAAATCGCCATGAGGGCTGTTGGGGAGTCTACTAAGTATAGAAACAATCCTTCTCTAAGTTCAGGCTTAGCCAGCAGAGGAGGCGAGCCGAGGTAGCTTTTGAGCTCTTCGAATGCTTGTTGACATTTCATAGTCTAGCAGAAGTTCTTCGATTGCTTGAGGGCCTGGAAGAAAGGCATGCACCGCTCAGCCAACCTCGAGACAAAGCAATTCAAAGATGCCACTTTTTTGGCTAGGTGCTGAACTTTTTTTATTGATTTCAGGATAGTCATTTTTTGGATGGCTCAGATCTTCTCAAGGTTGACCTTGATTCTCCAACTCGAGATCATGAACCCCAAAAATTTTTCTAAGGTTACTCCGAAGGTGCACTTGATCGGATTCAACTTCATCTTATATCTTCGGAGAGCATTGAAGGTCTCTTCAAGGTCAACTACATGATTGATCAAAGTTCAGCCCTTAACAAGCATGTGTCCATGTAGACCTTCAAGTTGCCACCGATCTGTTCTCCAAAAATCTTATTGACCAGATGTTGATATGTTGCACATGCATTTTTAAGCCTGAAGGGCATGATCCTGTAACAATAAAGACCACGATCAGTAATAAAAGTAATTTTCTTCTCATTATTCGGTACCATCCGGATTTGATTATAGCCAGAGAAGGCATCCATGAAGATGAGAAGCTTATGGCCCAAACTTGCATCCATCAGTTGATCAATTTTGGGTAGGGGGTAACTGTCTTTTGGACAGACCTTGTTCGGCTTTTTAAAGTCTATGCACATTCTTCATTTGCCGTTGACCTTCTTGACTAGGACCATATTGGAGATCCAACTTGGATAGTTGACTTCTCGAATAAACCTAGCTTTAAAGAGTTTGTCCACTTCCTCTGCTATCGCCTTCTGTCTTTCTGGTGCATAGCTTTTAACACTTTCTTTCACTGGTCTGCATTTGGGATTAATAGCCAGTCGATGCTCCATGACCTCGACGTTAATTACTGGCATGTCTGCGGGAACCCAGGCAAAGGATTCGGCATTCTTCTGCAAGAAGGCAATGAGCTACTTTCGAACTTCTCCATCCAAGCTAAAGCCGATCTACAACATATGTCTATGTTTCCATCATCTAGAGAGACAGCTATCAGGTCTTCCATGGGTTTGCCCTGCTTCTTAGTAAGGTCATCACGAACATCTAGCCCGTCAACTAGACAAAGGTCAGATTGGCCACTTTTTTGTAAGGCGATGGAGTAGCAATGCCTCATCAGAGTTTGATCTCCTCTGACCTCCCTAATCTCATGACCTGTTGAAAACTTCATCTTTAGATAATAAGTGGATACTACTGCCTGAAGTGTATTTAGACCAGGTCAGTCGAGAATTGCATTATAAGCAGATAGAACTTTTGCTACCAAAAAGTCAACCTACACTCTAGCCCATTTAGGATATTGTCCTTCAGCCATAATTAGTGTTATTATTCCCTCAACTAGCACAGCATCGCTAGTGAAACCCACCAATGGAGAATTTATAGGTCCTAGGTGGTTATTAGGTATAGACATTTTAGAGAAAGCATCATAAAATAAGACATTGATAGAGCTTCCATTATCTATCAGAACATGGCGTACATCATAGTCACTGACATTTAGAGAGACTACAACTGCATTGTTATGCAAGAACTAAACTCCTTGAGCATCTTCATCAGTGAAAGATATTGGTTCTTCAGTCCTCCACCTCTTTGCTTCCCCTGTCGATCCACTAGCCTCTCCCTATCGAAGTCCTCTAGAAATGGTATTGATGATGCCGAGGGGTGGTCGATCTCCTTGTTGCTCTTTCCTTCTTGATGGTTTGGGCTGGGGCAGCGCCCTTGGCCAATTTTTCCTTACTTCAGGCCGATGTCGCAGGAATCGACCAAGTCGGACTCACCTGATGAGCTCCTCAATCTCGTCTTGGAGTTAGATGCATTTCTCAGTATCGTGACTATGGTCATGATGGCAGAGATAGTACTTGTTAGGATTTTGCTTGCCAGGATGAGAGTGCATCTTCTCCGACCTCGACAGTTGCTCCTTGTTCTCCATCAGTACTTGAGTCTTCGGAGGGTTGAGGGAAGCATAGGTGTGGAACCTTCTAGAGAGAGAGTTTCGCCATGCCTTTTGATCAGGGCTTCTCTAACGACAAGCTCACGGAGGAGTTCGGGCTTGTCCATGCTTGGGAGGAGTTCTAGAGCGCGACCAAGCTTCACTCAGTCTTTCTTCAACTACAGGCTTGCTTGAATCATCCACCTGCTGCTCTCTCACGGCTTCTTCATCCTTCGCCTTGAAGGCCTCTTCTGTCTCGACGTAACCATTAGCCCGGGCCAACATATCAGCAAAATTTCTGAAATACTTCTTCTTTAGGAAGAACAACAGATCATTCTTCTAGAGGCCACCTTTTAGTGTGGCCATTGTAACAGACTGATCCAAGTTCCAAACCTCCAGGACAGCAGCATTGAAGCAGTTGACATAGGCTCGAATGGGCTTTCATTCCTTCTATTTGATATGGATGAGGGAATCCGAGCCTCGTCGGAAATGTCAGTTGCTGACGAAGTGAGCTACGAATTGGTGGCTCATCTGATCAAAAGAAAAGACAGTACCTAGCTTGAGGGCCGAGTACTAGTTTCTGGCAGCTCCCTTTAGAGTAGATGGAAAAGCTCTGCATAAAATGGTATCCGACATGCCATGGAGCAGTATCATGGTTCAAAAGGCCTCCAGGTGGTCAACCAGATCAGCAATCCCATTGTAGCTCTCGAACTGCGGAAGCTTGAAGTTTGGTGGGATTGCTTTCTGCATGATTTGCTGAAAGAAAGGAGGGTCAGTGCAGATGTCGTTGATGTTGAAGGGAGGAGCATGATGGAGTTCTTTGATCTATCGATTTATTTCTTGTAGCTTTTGATCCAAGACATCCTCACGGTCACAGATCTTCAAAGTCTTCTGGTAGAATGGGGGTAAGGTCTCCCCAAGGGTTGAATTATGATCGGAGCAAGGGCTCTCTGCCCTCTGCTTTCATTTTTCGAAAGTTATCGGCCGACTCACCCAAGTCGGTCATCCCCAAACCAGATCCTAGGGTTTCGGTGTAACCCGCTCCAACTGGGTAGGTGTTAGAGGTCATTGTTGTTGCATGGCCTGCACTACTTCAGTGAGGCCTCTAACCTACCGGACCAGCAGGTTGAATTGCTCTACGTCCATCATTACTGTCAGTGGAGCTTAAGATGCTAGGGATGAGATAGGGGCAGATAGATCTAGATGAGATCTGGCTACAAAGGTGGTTGACCATCAAGTCAAGACCTTCCTGGGAGGCATTATCGAGAAATTGACTAAGGAAGAAAAACTTTGAAGTGGAGAAGGAAAAGAAATGCTTCTGCTGAGCACTCCTTTAAGAACAAGGGTGCCCTTCCTCTACCGTCAATCCTATTGGTGCAAAATTTGATTGATGTCGGAATCGATGCTGGAGTCGGAGAAGACGAGGTCACCGCTGCTGACCTACAAAATAAGTCTCATCTAGAGTCAGGGGTGGTGGCTCCGGCAAGATCCTCTGATGATCAAGTTAGCTCTTCTGACCAATAGAAATGGAGTGCTCAGAGAACTTTTAGCAAAGTTTTCAAAAAAAAATCAAGAGCTTGGAGAAGAAAGCATATCTAGAGGATCCCTTATATAGGCAAAGCTCATAACAAACTGATAGTGACAGCCATAATTATCTGGTAGTAGACCGTTCAGGGTCATGTGGGGTTTGTTATAGGGGGTCGTGTCAGTTGTCGTAATGCATCTATTATCATGACATGCAGACAGTTGAGATTTAATTATTAAAGTTTGGACTGAACTGCTATCAGTAGTGAGAAAGGTTTGACTTGGAGAAGCCCTTCGGATGACTTGAAGGAATTCAGGAAGAGTTTGACTGATGAAAAAATCCATCTGGAGAGAGAGTTCATCTGAAGGAGAAGTCTGAAGAAAATTCAATTGAAGGAGAAGTCCGTCTGGAGAAGTCTGGAGGAGGTTCGACTGAAGGAGAAGTCCATCTGATGGAGAAGTCTGGAGGAAGTTCGTCTAGTAGAGAAGTCCATCTGGAGGATGTTTGACTGAAGGAGAAGTCAGTTTGGAGAGAGAGTTCATCTGAAGGAGAAGTCCGAAGGAAATTTGGTTGAATGAGAAGTCCATCTGAAGGAGAAGTCTAGAAGAAGTTCGACTGAAGGAGAAGTCCATCTGGCGAAGAAGTCTAGAGAAAGTTCATCTGGTGGAGAAGTCCGTCTGAAGGAGAGTTTGTCCAAGCAGTCCCAAAGATCGGCAGGCATACTAAAGATCGGTTAACCCAGGGACAAGTGAAGCCACGGTTGAAGCTCTTCTACGATCAGGAATCCTTCTCGACCAAGTGTCGATCCGAAGTTTGGCAAGAGCGGAGTTTATCCCCAATAAAACTCAAGTCCTCTTGGTGCACCTGCAAGAGGCAAAATAGAACAAGAGATTAGTTATCCAGCACTGCCTTGCTGGACCATTTGCTACTCCTGCTATCCTTTCATGCCACCTCACCTATGTAGAACTGAGTTTTCATCAAAGGTCACATCCCTACTAATAATGACCTTCTTCTCAAAAAGATCCCATAGCCGGTACCCCTTAACATCTCATGGATATCGCAAGAATACGATCTTCTTTGCCTTGGTGTCTAATTTGCTCTGCTCACCAGCACCGATGTGCATAAATGCCGTACACCCAAACATCCTTAGATGGGTCAGGTTTATACTCCTTCCAGACTATTTCTCCTCTAGAATTCCTCCATCTAATCTAGTGTGAGGTGATCGATTTATTAGATAGTAGGCTACATCCACTGAATCTACCTAGAACACCTTAGGAAGACCTGCCTACAGCCTCATGCATCTTGCTTTCTCTATAAGGGTCCTATTCATTATCTCGGCCATCCCATTTTGCTAAGAAGTCTCCTTCACTGAGAAGTATCTTTTGATGCCACACTCCTCATAAAAAACTTGGAACTCCTTGCTGGTGTACTCTCCGCCATTGTCAGATCACAAACACTTCACACTTCTGTCCTATTTTTTCTCCATCTCAGCCTTCCAAATTTTGAATTTGATGAAAACTTTTGATTTTTTCCTTATAAAATAGATCTAAACTTTTCTTGAGAAATTATCTATCAGGGTCATAAAGTATCTTGCTCCATTTTGCCTGAAACTGGAGTTGGTCCCGACACATCCGTATGAACTAGATCTAGTGGGATAGTTGATAAGTACCATAAATTTACTAATAAAAGCATTAATTTATTAATTTAATTTATATTTATTTTTAAAAATTAATGGTTAATTTATACATATTTTTAAGAAATTAATATTTTTATTAATTAAATAATTACTTAAAAATAATAAAAATAAAAAATAAAATATTATTATTAATGGAAAGAGCTTAATTTTTTTATCATAATAAAATAAGTTTGAAGTAAATTGAAGCTAAAATGGACTAGATATGAATTTTTAAAGATAAAAAAAAAATTAAAATAAAAAAGAAAAATAGCTCAGCCGGCTCCGTAAGCCAAGCCACAAAGCCAAGCCAAGCCGGCACGCCATCAAAGCTGACTCAGTCATAAAAGCCGCCAGTCGGTCAATAGAATAGTGTAGACCACTAGCTCAGTGATAACCCGCGAATCATGGAGCGACACGTGGTAGACCAAGACCTCTAAGGAGTTTACATAAATCTATGTAGGAGCCAGTCGCTATTAGCAAAATACCAAAGTAATTTCTGGACTTAAAAGTTATAGAATTCTTATGGATCCATACCAAGACCAGGTGAGAGAGGCTAGTACTGATACTAGCCAAAATAAAAATTTAGAGAAATAGGTTAGTACTGAAGCTAACCACATAGAAGAACCTAAGCTTAAAACTAGTACTGATGCTGGTTCTAATTTAAATGAGATAGACATAGAAAAGAAGAGAGCGGATGATTTACTTGAGACCTGTAAACCAAAAGTCATGTTTCCTTCAATCCTAGAAATTAGTTCTTCTCATAAAAATCAAGAGGTATGTAATGAACTGTTAATAGAGTTGTTTAAACAAGATCACATTAATTTACCTTCAGAACTAAAGCCATCTTTAGTCATCCTTCCAGCACCTATTACATTAAACTTAACTTCTAATACAAAAACTTAATTTATGAGCATTTTAGAAGAATAAATAGGAGAAATTCTTAAAAAACATGGGTGTAAAAATGGGGTCACAAATTATGTCCCTAAAATTAACAATGATTATATCAATAAAGGGATAAAAAATTATCTTCCTGAGATTGGTGATCAGCATCATAAATTTACCAATAAAAGTATTAATTTATCAATTAATTTATATTAATTTTTAAGAATTAATGATTAATTTACATATAATTTTTGAGAAATTCATATTTTTATTAATTAAAAAAATTAATTATAAAATAATAAAAATTAAAAAATAAAATTTTATAATCAATGGAAAGAGCTCATTTTTTTGATCATAACAAATAAGTTTGGAGCAAAACGAAGCTAAAATAAAAAAGATATAAATTTCTAAAGAAATAAAATAAAAAATTTAAATAAAAAAATAACATATGGCTCAAACGGCTCAAGCCGCCATGCCACAATAGTCGGCACGTCCAAACGCGTTGAGCCAAGTCGACCAAGTTGGCATGCCAAGCCAGCCACGTTAGCCGACTCAAGCCCAAAAGCCATCAATCGGTCTACAACACAGTATGGACCGTCAGCTCAGCAGACACTAGCGAATCAAAGCTTGCCACATGGTGGACCTAGATCCTTAAAGGGTCCATAGAAAATTATCGTGGCTCATAGGGCAATCTAATCTTTTCACTCGGCAATAGAGGTGCTGATTGGCTATGGTGTGCGGTGCGGCCGGTCCATGCGGTCCATAGGAACAGTATTTGCACCATCGGACGGCTGCGGTAGCTTGCGGTCAAGATCGAACGATG
>QRFJ01001613.1:271027-323780 GCA_006176705.1 Cocos nucifera
AAAATTAAAATAAAAAAGAAAAATAGCTCAGCCGGCTCCGTAAGCCAAGCCACAAAGCCAAGCCAAGCCGGCACGCCATCAAAGCTGACTCAGTCATAAAAGCCGCCAGTCGGTCAATAGAATAGTGTAGACCACTAGCTCAGTGATAACCCGCGAATCATGGAGCGACACGTGGTAGACCAAGACCTCTAAGGAGTTTACATAAAATCTATCACGGCTCACGAGGCATTTTGGTCTTTTCACTTGACGAAAGGAGGCGCTGATTGATTGTGGTGTGCGGTATGGCCGGTCTATGCGGTCCATAGGAATAGTAATTGTACGATCGTGTAGCTATGGTCACTTGCAGTCAAGATCGGATGGCGGTGGTTGGTTCTAGTTTTAATTCAAACTCCAGGCACCATCCAACAGTAGAGCTCGCATCTGGCATTGATCCAATGGTCAATCTTCCTCACGGTCATGATCCAACGATGGTGGTAAAATCCTAATTTGATTTGGTTTCGAACAGCATTCCTAATCACGATCCAACGACAGCGATCCAATCTCTCTAGCATGATCTGACGATCAAAATCTCTCCATCAAAGCTCAATCCGATGGCCACGAATATATCTGACTTGACTTAGGAATTTTAACATAATTTTTGGATGATTTTGGACTATTTGATCAGGATCCAAAGACAAGAATGCAGGGAATTCACATAGATGCATCCAGGCACTATTTTTTATCCGATTTCCACCCAGATTCCACTGTATAGAAGGATTTACAAAATTTTTGATCCCATATTGCTTGATAGCACTTATTCCTCCTCTCCAACATCTATTTAAGGGACCCTAGGCCTCCATAATTCATTGTCTTCGATCAAGGTGAAACTTTGGTATAGGGTAGAGCCAAGCTTTGGTTAATGGCTATTTCAAGGCAACTAGTGCCGAGAGGAAGAGCTAGGCTTCTATACTATCTTTCTGCCGATGTTAATCCAATATCAGAGATCAACCTATTTTAATTTTTTTTCTTTTAAATTTCATGTATTTAAATTATAAATTTTTTTAATTAATGCAAAGTTTATTTTTATGCTCTTTAATTTCATGATTTTTTTTATTATAATTTAATTTATGTATTTTAATTATTGCTTTTTATTTTTATGCAAGTAGATGCTAAGATCTAACTAGTAGATCTTAGTACCAAGTTTGCTTTTTTGCATAATTTAATTTTTACTTCATAATTTTAATTTCTAATTTCCAACTTTAAATTCTATCTTCAAATTTTTTTTTCTTTTTTTATAAAATTAAAGATTTCAAATCTAAAATACTATCTTCCCTATGGATTCGACCCGACTCACTGCTACCTATGTACTTTTAATTATTTTAAGAAGTTGGATTAAACTAATAAATACGGTGTCTTAACGACAACATCGCGATCCTATCAAATTTTGGGCATCATTGCCGGGGAAGGCACGGACATTAAAATTTTTTGATTTCTTTGATTTTTCTTATAAATTAATTATAAATAATTTTTATTTTTTTATTTTTTTTGAAAATAGTGCTTACTAACATTTTCTTCTTTATTTTGTAGAAAAAAAGAAAAAGAACCAAATTTGGGCAAGGAGGAAAACTTCTAATTTTGCTTAGTGAGATCAATCCTAATCCTAGATTTTTTTATTATTATTTATTTTATATTTAAATTAATCTAAAATTATCTACTTAAATCTAATTAAAAGCTTCATAACAAGATTAGAAATCCTAACTATTTAGAGCATGTATCATATTAGTTTTATTTTTATTTTTTTTTGATGATCGCTGGAGACAAGGTGAGCATCTCAAATTTAATTAATTGAATGCATCTAGTTTAGTTGCATAGAACCCCTTATTGAAAGTGATTGAGCATATGCATCTTTAATTTAACTTAAGAGCACAACCCAATTAAACAAGATAAGGTAAAAATTTGATCATCCTTCCTTGTCCCACAAACAACCAACCAGTATCTTGCATTGACCTAAGCCTTTAAATTAAAATTAATTAGACATCAACCCTAAGAACTTGAGCTCATTAGGATAACAAATCCTAAATGTTGGACCAGATTAGGGTTAGTCAACTTAACTAGTATATAAGAAAAGTGGTTCAGGGATGACTGGGCCTGAAGGAAGGTAGTTACTTAATTAGTTCTGTTAGCTTATCTAGCCAAGCATAATTGATGTCTAAGGCAAGCAATGGGGGGACCCCCACCGATCTTGCACTTACCTGGCCAGTTGATTGACTAATTCTCTACTTGGAGAGCTTGAAGATGATCTTGGCAGTTAGGAGCTATCTAGATCTAGGATAATTCTTAATCAAGATTGATTGACCAACTTGATTGCTAACCAACATCAAACCTAATTAAACCTAATTCTTCTCTCTCTTCTTAGTTCTATGACTTCTTAGGACCTCTTCTTTAGAACTCTTATTTGTTTCTTCTTCTTTCTCCTCTAAAAATTAAAATATAATATAATATAATATAATATAATAAAAATTAAATTAAAATAAAAATTAAATTAAATTAAATTAAACTAACTAAAAAATTATTAAAAATAATAATTAAATTAAATTAAATTAAATTAAAAATAATAATTAAATAAATAAAATAATTAAAATATTTAAAAAATATAAAAATATAAAATATAAAAAATTAATAAAAAATTTAAAAATTTTTTGAACCATACATTAGGATTGCATTAATACGTACACGGTAGAAAATTACTTTACCTGATCTAGTTGAACACAACCATAAAATTAAAATGCTAAATCGTATTAAACTCAATAACCAAATGGTTGAAAATATTAGAGAACCACCTAGATAGATGAAGAAATACTTCATTCCTTCCATCTATAGCCCATCGACTTATATCCAATTATCTGATATCCATGAAGGGAAATCCTGATTTCCCGATCCAGGTTCGTCCAGATCTGATTAGATCAAGAGATATATTTCAAAAATTTTCTCTTGATCTCAATCAGATCTTGATATGTTTTAGATCTGATTCTTATTATTTTGAAATATATCTCTTGATCTCAATCAGATCTTGATATGTTTCAGATCTGATTCTTATTATTTTAATAAATAAAATAAAATAAGATAAATTAAATCAAATTCAATTTACCTGATTTGGGTAATCCTATTACCCTGTAGATGATCCTGATGCAGCGGAAGGTTCTGGATCTTAGCCACGTAAGTGCCTGGCCTCTACCGGTATCCACTCGGGTTGGATCTGGAGATCCTCTTCTTCTCTATCACACCTCCAAAAATCAGATCTGGATCTGATCTGGAGGATCTTCAAAACTCTTTTGAAAATCTGCAGTCGTCCTTTTGCAGCAGCGCAGCCTTCTTGCTTTTGATCGCCTTTTCTTGATCTGATTCGCACCAAACTAAGTCCAAAACACCTTTTGGACGTTGAGAGGCAAGAGAGAAGAGACTATGGCGTGGAGAAGGAGGGGAGAGGCAGCTTGGGGCATATCTAATAGCATTCACTTAGACTTTAGGATTAGGGTTGGGCGCAGGGTCTTATTTATAGACCTCTTGTGATCCAACTCCTCTTCCTCTCAACCAATCACAACCCTTTGTGAAATCAGATCTAAATCTGATTGGTTGGAATAGAGACCCCTGGATTCCTCCTTAGAGGACGCCTAAGACCAGTCAAACTGGATTCTTAGTAGAACTCTGATTGGAAATCCAAAAGGAGGTGGAGTCCTTGTCCAACAAGGACTCCTAGGCGCCTCCTACTTAGGCTCACGCCACCCTTGGCGTGCGCCCTTCTCCTTGCCAGGTTCTGGCAGAGGGACAGGCCCCCACCAGCTCTCCAATAGGTGCATGACAATGTGGTCAAAAGTCAAAGGGTGAATGGTCAACGTTTGACCAGTCAAAGGTAGACTTTTGACCAAAGTCAAAGAACAAGAAATGGCAGGTGACCAAAAATGCAGGTAATGTCTTACAAATAAGACAACCTATTCTGACTTGGACAACCTCCAGTCAGACCATATGAAGGCCTCTGATTGAGCACAAACTCCTTTGGCTCAGTCAGGACAACTTATTTATGATAGTAAAAGAAGAACGTTAGGTTCAATCGAGTGCTAGCACGATTTCCTTGAACCTAATTGAATCTCATTCAGATCAATTGAACTAGATCAGTTCCAATTGATGATCACCAGATTCAAACCCTTATTTGTGTGATCTAGTTAGGTTCAGTTCTGTATGGTAATGGGATATGTCATGATCGCTATCATAGACATCATCGAAACTCCTTTCGATGGATCAGAACTCTTCTGATTCGAACAGCTAGAATGATCGATCATCTAAATCATTCTAATTGCTCCGAAATCCACCAGTGACACCTAGCAGTATATGGTGGCAACCCATCAGAGCTGAATGCAAACCTCTTGGTGCAGCTACCTGTGTGATTCATCTTCTATCTTGAGCCCCGATCAGATTAGGGTTAAGGTGAACTCGTCAACCCTAGTCTCTGTCATATGATGTAATCATTCGATTCGAGTCCAATGTGAAAATCTAAATAGAAACTCTTTCTATTATTTCACTCTGCCATGGCCATGGGCTTCAGGACTTGATTCTCATGATTATCATGGGCTGCTCCTCTACCACACGAGGTAGATAGATCCCATCTTGATGCAATCTAGTTCCTACAATGAACATGCTATAGCCAACATACACCTCAGGGTTCCATATGGCTAGGAGATCGAGTAATGGTGTGTCAAACTATAACACCCTCAAGGTGAACTTGCCGATGCATCTTAGGTCAAAGAACAGACACACTACTACAGCATCGAGTCAGTCATTGACGAGAAGGTAGACTTCCTAATGACTACTCGAGTGGTCACGCTCAGTGCCTCGTCGTCTAACGAGTACCTGTACTCTAGCTCTGATGTCTCCAACACTATAGACTCAAGACTCATCTACTAAAGAGAAGCAATCGTACACTAACCTTCCGGATCAATCACCATCCTCGTGATGATCCTATGGTCGGAGCTGTTTATGAGTAATAATGATTATTTCATGTTCTAAATTTTCTCAACTCTTGAAAATATGTAATTATCATTATCATTAACTCAAAGGATGTATCACAGATACTAAATACACATGTATGATAGAAAATAACCCATTTCATTAATTATAGTCAAAATTATAATTTTGCCCCTAGAAGTGTATTACAAGTGTCAAGCCCAACTAGCTTCTAGGGCACATATATCTAACAATCTCCCACTTGTCCTAAAGCCAATTGGCTACAAGTCTAAGTCCATCTTCTCAAGGTGGGCTTCGATCTTCTGTTGGCCCAAACGGCTTTGTAAGTGGGTCTGCCACATTATCTGCGGAGTTGACTCTCTTGACCTCAACGTAACCTTTCTCAAGGTAATCGCGGATTAGATGATATCGCCGCTCAATGTGCTTGGACTTCTGGTGAGACCTCGGCTCCTTAGCAAAGGGCTATGGCGCCATTGTTTGTCGCAGAAAGAGGAATGGCATCTGATGGCATTACTCCAATTTCTGCAGCAAACTTCTTGTACCAGAACGCTTCCTTTGCAGCCTCTGATCTGCAGCTATATATTCTGCTTCCATGGTGGAATCTGCTATCACAGTTTGCTTGGAACTCTTCCAGCTGACTAGCTCCACCATTGCAACACAAACAGACTTCCAGATGTCGACTTTCGATCATCTATATCGGACATGAAGTCCGAGTCTGTGTATCCCTGAACTTGGAGTTCTCCATTACCAAAGACCAACATCATATCCTTAGTTCTTTCTCAAGTACTTAAGAACATTTCACAAGAACTTCAGTGTTCTTCACCTGGATTTGACTGATATCTGCTTGTGACACTCACAGCATGGGCTATATCAGGTCGTGTACATAGGCATGGCATACATGAGGCTCCCTATTGCAGAAGCATAAAGGGATCTTACTCATGCGTTCTATTTCCTCAGGGTGTGTGGGGCACATCTCTTGGAAAGAATGAATACCATGTCTGAAGGGTATTAATCCCCTTCTTAGAGTTTTCCATACTAAACCTCTTTAGTACTTCCTTATGTACCATTTTCTGTGAAAGTCCTAGCATCCTATTCGGTCTATCCCTATAGACCTTAATTCCTAGAAATAAAGATGCTTCACCTAGGTCTTTCATGGAGAATTCCTTGGACAACCAACAATCTTGACTGATGTCAACATGGGAATATCATTCCCAATAAGAGCATGTCATCCACGTACAGTACGAGGAAGACAACAGCGCTCCCACTGACCCTTTTGAAAACACATGGTTCCTCTTCGTTTTTGATGAAACCAAACTTTTTGATCACATCATTGAAATGAGTGTTCCAGCTCCGAGATGCTTGCTTAAGTCCATATATGGACTTTTGCAGCTTGCAAACCTTGTGATCAGTATCACTGGATGTGAAACCTAGCGGCTTTCCATATGATATCTTCCTCAAGATATCCATTTAGGAATGCCATTTTTACGTCATTTGCCATATTTCATAATCGAAATAGGCTGCAGACGGCAAGCAATATGCGGATGGATTTAGCATAGCTACCGGGAAAAAGGTATCCAGATAGTCAATTGCCTTCACGTTGACTATAACCTTTTGCCACCAGTCTAGCCTTGAATGTCTCCACATTCCATCTGCACCAATCTTTCTCTTGAAGATCCATTTACACCCAATAGGTTACTTATACCTTCTGGTGGATCTACCAAGGTTCAGACTTGGTTTGAGTGCATCGAGTCGATCTCTGACTTCATTGCCTCAAGCCATTTCTCGGAGTCGATATCTGATATCGTCTCGTTGTAGGTTTTGGATCATCTCCATGAGCACCATTACCTACGAGGAACATTTCCTCTACGTCCTCTGAAATAATACCTAAGTATCTTTCAGGGGGGACGGAAACTCTTTCCGATCTACGAGGTGGAGGAGGTAGTGTTCTTATTGGCTCAACCTGATTTGGTTCCACTTGGTCCTTAGCTCGTTCTGCTTGTGAGACTTTCTCATCAAGCTTAATCTGCTTTCCAATGCCACTATCTTGAATAAAACTATTTTTCAAGAAATATGGCATGTCGACTCACAATCACATTGTGGTCTTCTGGAATGTAGAAATAGTATCCTAATGACTCTTTAGGATATCCTATGAATCGAGCTCTAAAGGACCTAAATTCTAACTTGTCCGCTTGTTGTCTTTTGACATGAGCCGGACAACCCCAAATTCTGAGATGACTCAGACTTGATTTCTTACCGTGCCATATCTCATACGGTGTGGTAGGAACGGTTTTAGAGGGAACCCTATTCAATAAATAGATTGAAAGTTAATAATGAATGTCTCCAAAGAAAATCTGGAGGTCTGTGAAGCTCATCATGGATCGAACCATATCCAATAGAGTCTGATTCTCCATTCTGAAACCCCGTTGAGTTGAGGTGTTTCCTGGTGGAGTCCATTGAGAGACTTATGCCATTTTCCTTAAGATAGTCTAGGGAATTCCCGGCTAAGGTATTCACCTCCTCGACCTGATCGAAGAACCTTAATGGATTTCCAGTTTGTTTTTCTACTTCATGTCTGAATTTTTTGAACTTTTCAAAGGCTTCAGACTTATGTCTCATAAGATACACATACCCATACCTAGATAGGATCATCGGTAAAGATAAGAAGTAGACAAAATTGCCTCTAGCTGGCACATCGAATGGGCCGCCACACATCAGTATTTACTAGGGCAAGGAGATCTGTGGCCCTCTCCCCATGTCCAACAAAAGGGAGTTTAGTCATTTTGCCTTGAAGACAGGATTCACAAGTTGGATATGACTCGGAAGTCAATGGACTCAATAGCCCATTTTTCTCCAATTTGTTAATCCTATCTTCTGCTATATGACCTAATCTTCAGGTGCCATAGATATCTGTCGTTTGGACTATCCCTAGGTCGTTTGGCATTCACGTTTTGCTCGATAGTTAAAATAGGTACATCAATATGCAACTGATAAAGACCATTAACAAGAAAACCATTTTTGCAATTTATTTTTTCATAAAGAATGTTACAATGGTCCTTAAAGAAGGTGATCACATAACCTTCTTGTGCTAAGCATGAAACAGAAATCAAATTCCTGCTAGCTGCAGGCACATAATAACAGTCTTTTAAAACTAAGTCTAAACCAGATGGTAATCGCAGAGGGTATGTTCCCACGGCTACTGCAGCAACTCTTGCTCCATTACCGATGCGTAGGATCATGTCTCCATCCCTCAGCCTCCTGCTATCCTCAAGACCCTGCATAGAAGTGCACAGATGAGCACTAGAACCAGAGTCAAGCACCCAACTGGATGCAGAAGTAACCGTAAGGTTAGACTCAATAATGAGCATACCTCCAGAAAGACCTTCCTTCTTGTTCTTCAGGGTGGCCAGGTAAGCAGGGCAGTTCCGCTTCCAATGGCCGTCGCTATTGCAATGGAAAAACTTTCCTTTGCCATCGACCTTCTTCTTCGGTTTTGCCTTCTTCTTCTTTGATCCTTCTACCTTTTCCTTTTTCACAGACTTCTTTTTCTTTCCATAAGACTTTCTTTTGGAAGAAGTCCGTTCCATAGCAAGAACTGAGCCTTTAGGACCTTTCATAGAAAGCTCAGCGGTAACCAGCATATTCATCAACTCGGCCAAGGAATTTTGAAGTTTATGATGTGGTAATTCATGATGAATTGCCCATATGCATCAGTCAAGGATTGCAGAATAATATCGTTCTGCAAATCCAAGTCCAACTTCACACCAAGCTTCTCAAGCTCTTCCATGTCCTTGATCATTGTCAGACAGTGATCTTGGACTGACTGCCCATCACTCATCTTAGCCTTAAAAAGTCGTTTCATGACTTGATATTTGGCTGCGCGACTCTGTTCACCAAACATCTCCTGCAGGTGAGCCAACATTTGGCGAGCAGTCTCGATATCTTCATGTTGGCGCTGGAGCTCATCAGACATCGAGCCCAACATGTAGTATCTGGCCTTATTGTCTTCGTCAATCCATTTTTCCAGAGACGCTCTCTATTCAGTGGATGGATGAGCTGGTAACGTGGGAGGGTCCTGGTCCAAAACATGTGTTAACTTCTCTGAACCCAAAACAATTTTGTAGTTCCTGAGCCAATCTTTATAATTGGGTCCAGTCAGTCTATGTGTGTCTAGGATACGTGCCAGTGGATTGGACGCAGACATTTTCCTGTAGAGAGTCAAAGATTCTAGTTAGATACTGTAATTTTGACTTGACCAATTTGTTTAGGGATTTTATTTTTAAACAAATTAGCTCCCACTATTTTCTCGGATCCCTACACTCCCTTTGTAGAGATGCGAAAATCTCCGCGATTGATGATTTCTAGTGGGTGGTGCGGTCTCACCAACTGACTCATCACCTCACCTAACAGTTATTGGTGATGGGTTAGCCAATGAGTGAACAACTCTTGTTCAATGATTCTCTAATCATGGTGCACCCAAACTTGGTCTCTAATTCATGAATCTCACCGTATCCGGAATATTGATCCACTCCTTAGTTAAGTCAGACCCACCATTTGCATAGACTGGGTTCCTAATTGGGTCTCTCACCATATCCGGAATATTGAGCCCAACTCATCCTCCGGCCCATAGCATCCAATGCCTAATAGACATGGTTGCGTCTTCCCGGTGCAACTGAGCCACTGTATCCAGCCGAGAACAATCAACCCCGGGAAGGGCCCGCACGTCTACAATGGTGGAAGACCTCGGACTTAATCTTTTCTTAGGGAGAATTGATTCAGGTCTCATTGAACTAGACTTGGCTTAGTCATAACAATTATGACTAACCTAGTGGCATGGGTCAGCTCGGATTATTGACCACCTCAGATCAGAACTGTGTCAACAGATATGGCCAGGTAAGTGAGACCGGTGGAAGGAATTGCCGTTAACTCGCACAAGAACGCATTCAGGTCGAGTTATTCCAATTAAAAACCAGTCGATCGTCTGTGCCAAACTTACCTTAGACACCAAATTGTTGAGTCAGAACCAATTGGGTTGGCCTACAATCCAGACTCTAACCTCTGAGCCTAATTAGGTCTTGCTTGATCGTGACTCGATCTTGACCCAGACTTAATCCTATTAGGCTGGTCAATTTAAGCATTGTTGATCCCATCTAACCAACTCTTGATTCAGTTTGATCAACCGCTTAGACCTAATTGAGCTACCCAAGCCCGAACCCAGTATTATGAATATGTCTTAGATCTGAAATTCTCAATTTTAGACCTAATTAATATTCCATAAACTTAGTTCTTAATTAAGTTGGGTTCATAAACAAAATATGCACAATAAATCCTAGGGTTTCAGGATCTAGGGTTTTGCAGAAAGTAAGTTTTGGGTTTCTGATTAAGGACGAACACGCAGCACCCCTACACGTCATAAGAACACCCCATCGAATGGGAAGAGAGGGCCTTCAAACCCTTCTTCGTTCTTATGACCGGACGGCTAAGAGGAATGCCTTAATCAGAAACATGTAAATTCTACAAAACAGTTATAGATCTATATTCATATATTCTCATATACAAATTTAGATCTAATCAAGGCATATTTTGCATACATCTCATGTATCAAATCATGCATGTTTTTAGATCTAAATTATCACATAATAATCTAAAAAATTAGATTTAAATTGATCTAATCAAAATAAATTCTAATCTAGATAATTATGTAGAACTATTCTACAATTAGTCTAGTCATGCATCTATCATATCTCATATGATATTTAAAATTAAATAATTTTTTATTTGCTGTTTATCAGATGTTATTATAACACTTATAATATCAGAAAATAGAAATAAGAAGATCTAAAATATGATTTAATCAGATTAAATCAAAGACATGCAAAACTATTCTATAGAACTATTCTATTCTAGAACTAGTCATGCATATCTTCATGTTCTTAGATCCAAATCATTTAATTTAATTTTTCTGATTTCAGATCTGATCACATCTCATGTGACATCTGAAATCACTTTATTTTCTAATTAAAATAAAATTAAAATCAGATCTAAACAATTTAGAACCATGGCTCTGATACCAGTTGAAGGGAAATCCTGATTTCCCGGTCCAGGTTCGTCCATATCTGATTAGATCAAGAGATATATTTCAAAAATTTTCTCTTGATCTCAATCAGATCTTGATATATTTCAGATCTAATTCTTATTATTTTAATAAATAAAATAAAACAAGATAAATTAAATCAAATTTAATTTACCTGATTTGGGTAATCCTATTACCCTGTAGATGATCCTGATTGCAGCGGAAGGTTCTGGATCTTAGCCACGCAAGCGCCTGGCCTCTACCGGTATCCACTCGGGTTGGATCTGGAGATCCTCTTCTTCTCTATCACACCTCCAAAAATCAGATCTGGATCTGATCTGGAGGATCTTCAAAACTCTTTTGAAGATCTGCCAGTCAGTCCTTTTGCCAGCAGCGCAGCCTTCTTGCTTTTGATCGCCTTTTCCTTGATCTAATCGCACCAAACTAAGTCCAAAAACACCTTTGGACGTGGAGAGCAGAGGAGAAGAGACTATGGCATGGAGAAGGAGGGGAGAGGCAGCCTTGGGGCGTATCTAATAGCATTCACTTAGACTTAGGATTAGGGTTGGGGACAGGGTCTTATTTATAGACCTCTTGTGATCTAACTCCTCTTCCTCTCAACCAATCACAACTCTTTTGTGAAATCAGATCCTAAATCTGATTGGTTGGAATAGAAGACCCCTGGATTCCTCCTTAGAGGGCGCCTAAGACCAGTCAAACTGGATTCTTAGTAGAACTCTGATTGGAATCCAAAAGGGAGTGGAGTCCTTGTCCAACAAGGACTCCTAAGCGCCTCCTACTTAGGCTCACGCACCTCCTTGGCCGTGCGCCCTTCTCCTTGCCAGTTCTGGCAGGGGACAGGCCCCCACCAGCTCCTCCAATAGGTGCATGACAATGGTCAAAGTTCAACAAGGAGTGGTAAGTGGTCAACGTATTGCACCAGTCAAAGGTAGACTTTTGACCAAAGTCAAAGAACAAGAAATGGCAGGTGACCAAAAATGGCAGTAATATCTTACAAATAAGACAACCTATTCTGACTTGGACAACCTCCAGTCAGACCTATGAAGGCCTCTGATTGAGCACAAACTCCTTTGGCTCAGTCAGGACAACTATTTATGATAGTAAAAGAAGAACGTTAGGTTCAATCGAGTGCTAGCACGATTTCCTTGAACCTAATTGAATCTCATTCAGATCAATTGAACTAGATCAGTTCAATTGATGATCACCAGATTCAAACCCTTGTTTGTGTGACCCAGTTAGGTTCAGTTCTGTATGGTAATGGGATATGTCATGATCTCTATCATAGACATCATCGAAACTCCTTTCGATGGATCAGAACTCTTCTGATTCGAATAGCTAGAATGATCGATCATCTAAATCATTCTAATTGCTCCCAAAATCCACCAGTGACACCTAGCAGTATATGGTGGCAACCCATCAGAGCTGAATGCGAACCTCTTGGTGCAGCTACCTATGTGATTAAGTTCTTCTATCTTGAGCCCCGATCAGATTAGGGTTAAGTTGAACTCGTCAAACCCTAGTCTCTGTCATATGATGTAATCAATCTCTCTCTTTTAGCGAATCAAAGCTTGCCACATGTGGACCTAGATCCTTAAAGGGTCCATAGAAAATTATCGTGGCTCATAGGGCAATCTAATCTTTTCACTCGGCAATAGAGGTGCTGATTGGCTATGGTGTGCGGTGCGGCCGGTCCATGCGGTCCATAGGAACAGTATTTGCACCATCGGACGGCTGCGGTAGCTTGCGGTCAAGATCGAACGATGGAGGGAGTTTCTCTACATCAGACTTCATGCGGATCACCATCCAATGGCAGCGCTCGATCCAGGGGATGATCTGATGGTCCAGAACACTCTCGGTGGTGATCAAGACTCCCGACGCATGATTTGCGATCAGATTTCCTCCATCAACGCACGATCGGATGGCCATAATTTAATCCGACCTTATCTGGGCCAATACGCATCCAATTTTGATGATTTTTAGTCTGTTGGATTCCTATTGAATGGCTAGATTTCACCAGACTTACCAAATTCATATCAAAGCTATTTTAATCCAAATTTTACTCAATTTTTTTTATATTTTGATGAATAAAAAGGTTATTAATCCCACATTGCCTCCAGAAAAAATATCCAACCCTCCTAGCTTTATAAAAAGGATCCTAGATCTCCAGAAATCAATAGATCGGGTGGAAGGAAAGCTAAGATACAGGGTGGAAGCTAAGCTCTGGGTTGAAGGTTCCTTCAAAGCTATAGTGCTAAGAAGAATGGCTAGTCTTCTACACCATCTCCATACCTACGCTGATCTACGATCTCCTTCTAGTTTTCTTTTCTCTTTTTTAATTTTTTATATTTAAATTCTAAATTTTTTTCTTTAATTTTTTATATTTAAATTTTAAATTTTTTTTTTAAATTTCTTGTATTTAAATTTTATATCTAAGTAAAAAAAGCTTTATTGCTCTTTTCAATTTAAGCTCTTTAAATTAATTATTCTTTATTGTTCTTTAATTGCAAGTAGATGCTAAGATCTAAATAGTAGATCTTAGTACCAAATTCTTTTTTTTGCATAATTTAAATTTTACTTTTATTTATAAATCTATTTTTTGACTTTAATCTTCAAAAATCCTTCTTTTCTTTTCTTTAAAAAAATTAATAAAAAAATAAAAAAATCAAAGATTTTAGAAATAAATCATTGCCTCTTCGTAGATTCGACCCGACTGACTACTCTCTTCATAATTTTTAATTAATTTAAAAAAATAAAAAGTTAGATTTAAACTGATAAACATGGTATCTTAACGACAACATCGCATTCCTATCAAATTTTTGGTACCATTATCGGAGATTATTTTTGATTTTTGATTTTAATTCTTTTGATTCATTTTAAATAAATTAAAAATAATTTTAGCAAATGCGCTTCTATCAAGTTTTTGGCGTCGTTGTCGGAGATTATTTTTAATTTTGATTTCTTTGATTTATTTTAAATAAATTAAAAATAATTTTGATAAATGCACCAAGTTTTTGGCGCCATTGCAGGAGAAGGCATGGATATTAAATTTTTGATCTCTTTGATTTTTTTTATAAATAAATTATAAATAAAAAGAACCAGGGCAAGGAACAAATCATTCAATCTTGCTTGGTGAGATCAATCCTAACCCTAGTCCTTTTCTTTTTTTATTTATTTAATTATTTTATTTTTAAATTAAATTTTTAAAAAAATATATCCACTTAAATGTAATTAAAAATCTCATGACAAGATTAGAAATTCTAACTGCTTAGAACATGCATCATATTAGTTTTATTTTTATTTTTTTATTTTTATTTTTTTTAGTGATCACTGGAGATAAGGTAAGCTTTTAAATTTAATCAATTTCATACATCTACTTTAGTTGCATAGAATCTCTTATTGAAAGTGATTGTGCATATGCATCTTTAAATCAAGTTAAGTGCAACACCCAATTAAACAAGATAAGATGGAGATTTGATCATCCTTCCTTGGCCCACAAACAATCAACCAGCATCCTACATTGACCTAAGCCTTTAAATTAAAATCAATTAGACATCAGTTCTAGGAACTCGAGCTCAATAGGATAAGGAACCTTAAGAGTTGAACCGAGTTAGGATAAGTCAATTTAACTGGTGTCTAGGAAAGTGGTTCAGGAATGAGTGGACCTGAAGGAAGGTGGTTTCTAATTAGTTTTATTTGCTTACCTGGCCAAGCATAATTGGTGTCTAAGGCAAGCAACGGGGGAACTCCCACCGACCTTACACTTACCTGATCAGTTAATTGGCTAATCCTATACTTGGAGGGCTTGAAGGTGACCTTAATAGTTAGGAGCTGTCTAGATCTAGGATAACCCTTAGTTAGGATTGATTGACCAACTTGATTGCTAACCAACATCAAATCTAATTAAACATAATTCTTCTCTTTCTTCTTAGTTCTAGGACTTCTTAGGACCTCTTCTTTAGAACTCTTCTTTCTTTCTTCTCCTTTCTCTTCTAAAAATAAAATAAAATAAAATAAAATAAAAAATTAAATTAAAATAACTAAAAAAATATTAAAAATAATAATTAAATTAAATTAAATTAAGAATAATAAAAAATATTCTAAAAAATTTTGAACCATACATTAGGGTTACACTAATACATGCACGGTAGAAAATTGCTTTTTCTGATTTAGTTGAACTTAATTGAATGATTGATTCACATTAAACCTGATAATCAAATGGCTAATCTGAATCTAATAGTCCAAAAATTAGATAAAGTTGATCTTCTTGCTCAGAAATTAGATCAACTCCTAATCCTAGGTCAACAATCTCCTGCATAATTCATATCACCTAGCCCAATCCATCATGCTACACAGTTTCCATCTTTTATCCAAGAACAAGTTCAAGCTACTCAAGGCTACTCCAAGCCAGTTAATGATCTATTTTCAAATTCATATAACCGATATTGGAGTAACTCTAATTTCTCTTGAAAATCACAACAGACTCAGGCTCAGACCCAAATTTTACCTATGCAAAATTATCAAAATAGATCCTAATACCAAAACTATACCTATAATAATGATCAGCCTAGTCAGTTTACCCAGCCATCATATAACAACCAGCTATTATACCCACCTCCTCAATAGACTAATCAAGCTAACGATAGATTTAACCAACTTCAACAATTGATTCTGACTCAACAGCAATCTATCGCCAAACTAGAAGCTCAAATAGGATAATTAGTTGAGTCTAACATGAGGAGAGAACTAAATCAACTATCGAGTCTACCAATTTCAAATAATCCACCTAATATCCACCAACCACCTGGACCAAGTTATCAATTTAATGTCTCACTTAAGAATTCTCAATTTGAGAATGCTAAAGTAACTTCTAAACTTAAAAGCTATAGGATTCTTATGGATCCACACCAAGATCAAGTGAGAGAGATTAGTACTAATGCTAGCCAAAATAAAAATTTAGAGAAACAGGTTAGTACTGAGACTAACCACATCGAAGAATCCAAGCCCGGAACTAGTACTGATGCTGGTTTCAGTTTAAATAAGATAGACATAGGAAAAAAGAGAATAGATAATTTATCCAAGACTTATAAACCTAATGTCCTATTCCCTTCAACCCTAGAAGCTGGTTCTTCTTATAAAAATCAAGAGGCATATAACAAAATGTCAATAGAGTTATTTAAGCAAGATCATATTAATTTACCTTCAGAATTAAAATCATCTTTAGTCACCATTCCAGCACCCATTGAATCAAACTTAACTCCTAATACAAAAACTCCATTCATGAGCATTTTAGAAAAATAAATAGGAGAAATTCTTAATAAACATGGGTCTGAGAATGAAATTATAAAATATATCCCTAAAATTAATAATAATTATATCAATAATGGGATTATAAATCAACTTTCTGAGACTGGCAATCCAAAATCATTAAAATTTGTCAATCCAATATTTGACACAGGATAGTAAGCTACATTGTGTCTGGCTGAAGATGGAAAACTTAACACTTGTTGGAAGGTAACCTAATATTTAATTTTTATCTAATTTATCTTTTTAGTTTATTTTCTTTTTAGGATAATTTGAATAAGCTGGAGAAAAAGCTTAAATTTTTAAAGGCATGTACTGGACCAAAAATATACTGAGTTAGGTGTATTCTTCCATGTTCTTTATTACATTCTTTATTTTTTTTCTTCATTGATGATAATATCGATTAAGTTGGAGGGAGAAAAATAAAAATTTTAAAATAATAAATCCTTAAAAAAATTAGTATTTAGACACTTGATTATGCTTAAGAATTTAATTAAACTAAGCATTTTTTAAAAAAATTGATACACAGATCAGAGAATCTGTGAGATATTGAGAAATCAAGTATTAAGAAAATTCAATAAAGAGTTAAGTCTAGAATATAAATTTTTTTTTTTTGGAGCATTTTTAATTACCTCTACTAGCATCAAAGAAAAGTCTACTTTTTATAGGCTTGTGTAGGGTAACTATATATTTTTTTATATAAAAAATTTATTTTAATAAAATAGTTTTTAAGTACTTCTTACTGAGTAACCAGACCTCTTTGCCTAAGCAAGCATTGAGTTTCGCATCAAAAGATGGAAAGGGCAAAGAAGCTCGTTGTAAAGCTAGTCTTAACTCATAGTTTGTTTGATTCGAGCTAGTAAGCCCGAGGGGTATTCTATACCTAGTGCCCTAAAGCCAACTGGTTTGAGAGTCATTGGCCCAAGACTCGCTACATGGATTAAATAGAAAGCTTAAGGGGTTAAGACACTCAATAGTGATACAATGTTAAAAAAAAAATACATTGGTTTTCCATCGAGTAACCAGGTCCCGTTGCCTAAGTAAGCAATGATATTCGCATCAAAAAGTGGATAATATAAAAATAAAAATTAATAAATAAAGGATGAAAGTAGCAATACACTTGCCTATATGAAAGTTTAGATAAATCAGAGATAAAGATAGGATAGTTTAGAAAAAGTTCAGAAAAATTTAATGTTCTTTACTTAATTTTTTCTATTGATAAGTATTAATACCCCAATGATATATCTCACTTAAGCTCTAATGAATATCAATGGCCATTTTGAAAACTGCTTAGGTAAAATTCAAAACTTTAAAGTTAAAAGGTATTTAAAACTAAATTCTTTCTTTACTTGAGGACGAGCAAAGCTTAAGTTGGAGGGTGTGATAAGCATCATAAATTTACCAATAAAAGTATTAATTTATTAATTAATTTATATTAATTTTTAAGAGCTAATGATTAATTTACATATAATTTTTGAGAAATTCATATTTTTATTAATTAAAAAAATTAATTATAAAATAATAAAAATTAAAAAATAAAATTTTATAATTATTAAAAAGAGCTCATTTTTTTGATCATAACAAAATAAGTTTGGAGTAAAACAGAGCTAAAATAGAAAAGATATGAATTTTTAAAGAAATAAAATAAAAAATTTAAATAAAAAAATAACATATGGCTCAAACGGCTCAAGCCGCCATGCCGTAGCAGTTGGTGCATCCAAATGCGCCGAGCCAAGTCAACCAAGCTGGCACGTCAAGCCAGCCACGCTAGCCAACTCAAGCCCAAAAGCCATCAGCCGATCTACAGCACAGTGTGGACCGCCAGCTCAGCAGACACCGGCGAATCAAAGCTTGCCACACGGCGGACCTAGACCCTTAAAGGGTCCACAAAAATTTATTGCAGCTCATAGGGCAATCTAGTCTTTTCACTCGATAACAGAGGTGCTGATTGCTTGTGGTGCACGATGTGGCCAATCCACGCGGTCCATGGGAATAGTAAATGCGCGATCATGCGGTAGTGGTTGTTTACGGTCAAGATCGGACGGTCAAGTTTCTTTTTTTGATTGCTGATTTCACCCAAATAGCCATCGGATGATAGCGCTTGATTTCGGCTTCGATCCAACGGTCCAAAAGGCTCCCGATGGCGATCAAACTCTCAGGCGCATGATCAACAGCCTAAATTCCTCCATCAAGCATGATCCAACGGATAGAAATTAATCCAACTTGATCTGGGCCATTACACATCTATTTTTGATATTTTTGGAAGCATCGGATCACCATCTAATGGCCAGAATTAAAAAAACTCAACAGGGGCTATTTTAATCTAAATTTCACTCTAATTTTCATGATTAAAACAACCCTTAGTCCCACATTGCCTCCAGAAAAAATATCTAGTCTCCCTAGCTCTATAAAAAGGATCCTAGGCCTTCAAAAATCAACATCTCCGATCAAGGTGAAGCTTTGGTGCAGGGCGAAGCCAGGCTATGGGTTAAAGGCTGCTTCAAAGCATCGGATGTTGAGAAGAAGAGTTAGGCTTCTACACCATCTTTTGCCAATGTCGATCCAAGATTAGTGATCAACTTGTTTTAATTTTTTTCTTCCTTTTATGTATTTAAATTATAAAATTTTAATTAATATAATATTTATTTTTATATTCTTTAATTTTATGCTCTTTATTTTTATTATAATTTAATTTCTATATTTTAATTATTATTTTTTTATTTTCCTGCAAGTAGATGCTAAGATCTAACTAATAGATCTTAGTACCAAGTTTACTTTTCTGCATAATTTAATTTTTACTTCATAATTTTAATTTATGACTTCAAATTCTATTTTCAATTTTTTTTCTTTTTCTTTTAAAAAAAATCAAAGATTTCAAATCTAAAAATACTATCTTTTCTGTGGATTCGACCCAACTCACTACTATCTATACATTTTTAATTATTTTAAGAAGTTATATTAAACTAATAAATATGGTGTCTTAATGACAACATCACGTTCCTATAGGCATAGATGGAAAAAATAAAAATTTTAAAATATTAAGTTCTCAAAAAAGTTAGTATTTAGTATTTTGATACCTGATTATGCTTAAGAATTGAATTAAACTAAGCATTTTTAAAAAAAAATTGATACACAGATCAAAAAATCTGTGAGATATTGAGGAATCAAGTATTAAGAAAATTTAATAAAAAATTAAGTCTTGAACATAAAAAGTTTTTCCTTGGAGCATTTCTAATTACTTCTACTAGCATCAAAGAAAAGTCTACTTTTTATAGGCTTGTGTAGGGTAACTATATGTTTCTTCATATAAAAAATTTATTTTAATAAAATAATTTTTAAGTACTTCTCATTGAGTAATTGGGCCTCTTTGCCTAAGCAAGCATTGAGTTTTGCATCAAAAGGTGGAAAGGGCAAAGAAGCTCATTGTGAAGCTAGTCTTAATTCATAGTCTATTTGATTCGAGCTAGTAAGCCCGAGGGGTATTCTATACCTAATGCCCTAAAGCCAACTGGTTTGGAAGTCATTGGCCCAAGACTCGCTACATGAATTAAATAAAAAGCTTAAGAGGTTAAGACACTCAATAGTGATACAACGTTAAAAAAATAAAATAAAATAAAAATAAAAATAAAAAATAAAAAATAAAAAATAAAAATTATATTGGTTTTCTACCGAATAACCAGATTCCATTGCCTAAGTAAGCAATGATATTCACATCAAAAAGTGGGCAATGTAAAAATAAAAATTAATAAATGAAGGATGGAAGTAGTAATACACTTGTCTATATTAAAGTTTAGACAAATCAGAGATAAAGGTGGGATAGTTTAAAAAAAGTTCAGAAAAATTTAATATTCTTTACTTAGTTTTTTCTATTGATAAGCATTAATACCCTAATAATATATCTCACTTAAGCTCTACTGAATATCAATAGCCATTTTGAAAACTGCTTAGATAAAATTCAAAATTTTAAAGTTAAAAGGTATTTAAAACTAAATTCTTTCTTTACTCGAGGACGAGCAAAGCTTAAGTTAGGAGATGTGATAAGCATCATAAATTTACTAATAAAAATATTAATTTATTAATTAATTTATATTAATTTTTAAGAGTTAATGATTAATTTACATATAATTTTTAAGAAATTTATATTTTTATTAATTAAAAAATTAATTATAAAATAATAAAAATTAAAAAATAAAATTTTATAATCAATGGAAAGAGCTCATTTTTTTTGATCGTAAGAAAATAAGTTTGAAGCAAAACGGAGCTAAAACGGAAAAGATATGAATTTCTAAAGAAATAAAATAAAAAATTTAAATGAAAAAATAACATACGGCTCAAACGGCTCAAGCCGCCATGCCGCAGCAGTCGGTGCATCCAAACACGCCGAGCCAAGTTGACCAAGCTGGCGCGCCAAGCCAGCCATGCTAGCCGACTCAAGCCCAGAAGCCATCAGCCGGTCTACAGCATAGTGTGGACCGCCAGCTCAGCAGACACTGGCGAATCAAAGCTTGCCACATGGCGGACCTAGACCCTTAAAGGGTCCACAAAAATTTATTGTGGCTCACAAGGCAATCTGGTCTTTTCACTTGGCAACAAAGGTGCTAATTGGTTATGGTGCACGATGCGGCCGATCCACGCAGTTCATGGGAATAGTAAATGCGCCATCGTGCGGTGGTAGTTGTTTGCGGTCAAGATCGGACGATCAAGTTTTTTTTTGGTTGCTGATTTCATCCGGATCGCCATTAAACGGTAGCGCTTGATTCTAGCTTTGATCCAATGGTCTAGAAGGCTCCCGACGGTGATCAAACTCTCAGGTGCATGATTAACGGCCTAAATTCCTCCATCAAGCGCGATCCAATGGACAGAAATTAATCCAACTTGATCTAGGCTATTACACATCTATGTTTGGTATTTTTGGAAGCATCAAATCACCATCTAACGGCCAAAATTAAAAGAACTCAACAAGGGCTATTTTAATCCAAATTTCACTCGAATTTTCATGATTAAAACAACCCTTAGTCCCACATTGCCTCCAGAAAAAATATCTAGTCTCCCTAGCTCTATAAAAAGGACCCCAGGCCTTCAAAAATCAACATCTCTGATCAAGGTGAAGCTTTGGTATAGGGCGAAGCCAGGCTATGGGTTAAAGGCTGGTTCAAAGCAATGGGTGTTGAGAAAAAGAGCTGGACTTCTACACCATCTTTCTGCCAATGCCGATCCATGATTAGAGATCAGCTTGTTTTAATTTTTTTTCTTCTTTTTATATATTTAAATTATAAAATTTTAATTAATACAATATTTATTTTTATGTTCTTTAATTTTATGCTATTTATTTTTATTATAATTTAATTTTTATATTTTAATTATTGCTTTTTTATTTTTCTGCAAGTAGATGCTAAGATCTAACTAATAGATCTTAGTACCAAGTTTACTTTTCTGCATAATTTAATTTTTACTTAACAATTTTAATTTCTAACTTTAAATTCTATTTTTAATTTTTTAAAAAAAATTAAAGATTTTAAATCTAAAAATACTACCTTTCCTGTGGATTTGATCCGACTCACTGCTATCTATATATTTTTAATTATTTTAAGAAGTCAGATTAAACTGATAAATATGGTGTCTTAATGATAACATCGCATTCCTATAGGCATGGATGAGAAAAATAAAAATTTTAAAATATTAAGTCCTCAAAAAAGTTAGTATTTAGTATTTAGATACTTGATTATGCTTAAGAATCGAATTAAACTAAATATTTTTAAAAAAAATTGATACACAGATCAGAAAATCTGTGAGATATTGAGGAATCAAGTATTATAAAAATTCAATAAAGAGTTAAGTCTAGAATATAAAAATTTTTTTCTTGGAGCATTTCTAATTACTTCTACTAGCATCAAAGAAAAGTCTACTTTTTATAGGCTTGTGTAGGGTAACTATATATTTCTTTATATAAAAAATTTATTTTAATAAAATAGTTTTCAAGTACTTTTCACTGAGTAACCGGACCTCTTTGCCTAAGCAAGCATTGAGTTTCGCATCAAAAAGTGGGAAGAACAAAGAAGCTCGTTGTAAAGCTAGTCTTAACTCGTAGCCTATTTGATTCGAGCTAGTAAGCCCGAGGGGTATTCTACACCTAATGCCCTAAAGCCAACTGGTTTGGAAGTCATTGGCCTAAGACTCGCTACATGGATCAAATAGAAAGCTTAAAGGATTAAGACACTTAATAGTGATACAACATTAAAAAAATAAAAAAATAAAAAATATATTGATTTTTTATCGAGTAATCAGATCCCGTTGCCTAAGTAAGCAATGATATTCACGTTAAAAAGTGGATAATGTGAAAATAAAAATCAATAAATGAAGGACGGAAGTAGCAATACACTTGCCTATATGAAAGTTTAGACAAATCAGAGATAAAGGTGGGATAGTTTAGAAAAAGTTCAGAGAAATTTAATATTCTTTATCTAATTTTTTTTATTGATAAGTATTAATATCCTAATGATATATCTCACTTAAGCTCTACTGAATATCAATGGCCATTTTGAAAACTGCTTAGGTAAAATTTGAAACTCTAAAGTTAAAAGGTATTTAAAACTAAATTCTTTCTTGACTCGAGGACGAGCAAAGCTTAAGTTGGGGGATGTGATAAGCATCATAAATTTATCAATAAAAGTATTAATTTATCAATTAATTCATATTAATTTTTAAGAATTAATGATTAATTTACATATAATTTTTAAGACATTCATATTATTATTAATTAAAAAAATTAATTATAAAATAATAAAAAATAAAAAATAAAATTTTATAATCAATAGAAAGAGCTTATTTTTTTGATCATAATGAAATAAGTTTAGAGCAAAATAGAGCTAAAACAAAAAAGATATGAATTTCTAAAGAAATAAAATAAAAAATTTAAATGAAAAAATAACATACGGCTCAAACGACTCAAGCCGCCACGCTGCAGTAGTCGGCGCATCTAAACGCGCCAAGCTAAGTCGACCAAGCCGGCATGTCTAGCCAGCCATGCTAGTCGACTCAAGCTCAGAAGCCATCAACCGATCTACAGCACAGTGTGGACCGTCAGCTCAGCAGACACCGGCGAATCAAAGCTTGCCACATGGCGGACCTAAACCCTTAAAGGATCCACAGAAATTTATCACAGCTCACAGGACAATCTGGTCTTTTCACTTGACAATAGAGGTGCTGATTGGCTGTGGTGTGCGGTGCGGCTGGTCCATGCGGTCCATAGGAACAATATTTATGCCATCGGACGGCTGCGGTAGCTTACGGTCAAGATCGGACGATGGAGGAAGTTTCTCTACATCAGACTTCACATGGATCGCCATCTAATGGCAGCGCTCGATTCAAGGGATGATCCAATGATCCAGATTACTCCCGATAGTGATCAGGACTCCTAACATGTGATTTACGATCAGATTTCCTCCATCAACGCACGATCGAATGGCCAGAATTTAATCCGACCTTATCTGGGCCAATATGCATCCGATTTTGATGATTTTTGGTTCGTTGGATTCCTATTGAATGGCTAGATTTCACCAGACTTACTAGATTCATATCAAAGCTATTTTAATCCAAATTTTACTCAAATTTCTTTGTATTTTGATGAGTAAAAAGATTATTAGTCCCATATTGCCTCCAGAAAAATATCCAGCCCTCCTAGCTCTATAAAAAGGATCCCAGGCCTCCAGAAATTAATAGATTGGGTGGAAGGGAAGCTAAGGTATAGGGTGGAAGCTAGGCTCTAGGTTGAAGGTTGCTTCAAAGCTACGGTGCTGAGAAGAAGGGCTAGTCTTCTATGCCATCTACACGCCTACGCTAATCTACGATCTCCTTCTAGTTTTCTTTTTTTTTTTTTAATTTCTTGTATTTAAATTCTAAATTTTTTTCTTTAATTTTTTGTATTTAAATTTTAAATTTTTTTTCTTTAATTTCTTGTATTTAAATTCTGCATCTGAGTAAAGAAAGCTTTATTGCTCTTTTTAATTCAAGCTCTTTAAATTAATTATTCATTATTGCTCTTTAATTGCAAGTAGCTGCTAAGATCTAAATAGTAGATCTTAGTATCAATTTTTTTTTGCATAATTTAAATTCTACTTTTATTTATAAATCTATTTTTTGACTTTAATCTTCAGAAAATCTTTTTTTTTTTTTAAAAAAAAATAATAAAAAAAATAAATGAATCAAAGATTTTAGAAGTAAATCATTGCCTCTCTATGAATTCGACTCGACTCACTACTCTCTTCATAATTTTTAATTAATTTAAAAAAATAAAAAGTTAGATTTAAATTGATAAATACGGTGTCTTAACGACAATATCGTATTTTTATCAATTGGCAATCCAAAATTGTTGGAATTTATCAATCCAATATTTGATACAGGATAGGTAAGCTGCATTATGTCTGGCTGAAGATGATAAACTTAGCACTTGTTGGGAGGCAACCCAATGTTTAGTTTTCTTTAGTCTAATTTATCTTTTTAGTTGATTTTTTTTAGCATAATTTGAAAAAATTGGAGGGAGATCCAAATTTTCAAAGGCATGTGCTGGACCATGAGAACATACTAAGTCAGGTATATTCTTTTCTATTTCTTTTTATACCCTTTATTTTTTTCTTCTCCATTAAGGATAATATCGATTAAGTTGGGGGGAGAGAATAATAAAATTTTTAAAATTTTAAGTCCTCAAAAAAGTTAGTATTTAGTATTTAGACACCTGATTATGCTTAAGAATAGAATTGAACTAAGCATTTTTAAAATAAAATTGATAGATAGATCAAAAAATTTATGAGATATTGAGGGATGAAGTATTAAAAAAATTCAATAAAGAGTTAAGTCTAGAATATAAAAAAAATTTTCTTTGAGCATTTCTAATTTTTTTCTACAAGTATCAAAGAAAAATCTATTTTTTAGAGCTTGTGTAGGGTAACTATACATTTCTTTATATAAAAAAATTATTAAAATAAAATAATTTTTAAGCACTTTTCATTGAGTAACCGGGCTTCTTTGCCTAAGCAAGCATTGAGTTTCGTGTCAAAAGATGGAAAGGGTAAAGAAGCTCATTGTAAAGCTAGTCTTAACTCGTAGCCTATTTGATTCGAGTTGGTAAGCCCGAGGGATATTCTATAGCTAATACCCTAAAGCCAACTAGTTTAGAAATTATTGGCCCAAGACTCACTACATGGATCAAATAGAAAGCTTAAGGAGTTAAGACACTCAATAGTGGTACAAGGTTAAAAAAAATGTTAATTTTTTATTGAGTAATCGAATCTTGTTACCTAAGCAAATAATGATATTCACATCAAAAAGTGAGCAATATAAAAAAAAAAATTAATAAATGAAAGGCAAAAGTAGCAATACACTTGTCCATATGAAAGTTTAGATAATTCAAAGATAAAGGTAGGATAATTTAGAAAAAGTTCAAAAAAATTTGATATTTTTTACTTAATTTTTATATTAGTAAGTATTAGTACTCTAATGACATGCCTCACTCATGCTCTACTAAATATTAATGATCATTTTGAAAACTACTTAGATAAAATTCAAAACTTTAAAGTTAAAAGGTATCTAAAACTAAATTCTTTCTTTACTCGAGGATGAGCAAAGCTTAAGTTGGAAGGTGTGATAAGTACCATAGATTTATTAATAAAAATATTAATTTATTAATTTAATTTATATTTATTTTTAAGAATTAATGATTAATTTATACATATTTTTAAGAAATTAATATTTTTATTAATTAAATAATTAATTAAAAATAATAAAAATAAAAAAATAAAATATTATTACCAATGAAAAGAGCTTAATTTTTTTGTCATAATAAAATAAGTTTAAAGCAAATCGAAGCTAAAATGGATCAGATATGAATTTTTAAAGATAAAAAAAAATTAAAATAAAAAAAGTGAAATGGCTCAGCCGGCTTCGCAAGTTGAGCCGCAAAGCCAAGCCAAGCCGGCATGCTATTAAAGTCGACTCAACTACAGAAGCCGCCAGTCGGTCCACAGAATAGTGTAGACCACCAGCTCAGCGATATCCCATGAATCACGGAGCGACACGTGGTGGACCAAGACCTCAAGGGGTTTACTAGAAAATCTATCATGGCTCATGGGACATTTTGATCTTTTCACTCGATGAAAGGAGGTGCTGATTGGTTGCAGTGTGCGGTGCGGCCAATCTATGCGATCCATGGGAACAGTAATTGCATGATCATGCAGCTGTGGTCACTTGCGGTCAAGATCGGATGGTGGTGGTTGGTTCCAGTTTTAATTCAAACTCCAGGCACCATCCGACAGTAGCGCTCGCATCTAGCATTGATCCAATGATCGATCTTCCTCTCGGTCATGATCCAATAGTGGGGGTAAAATCCTAATTTGATTTGGTTTTGGACGGCATCCCTGATCACGATTTGATGGCAACGCTCAATCCAAGTGATGATGCAACGGTTGACAGAGCCCCCGATAGTGATCCAATCTCTCTGGCATGATCCGATAGTCGAAATCTCTCCATCAAAGCTCAATCCGATGGCCACCAATAAATCCAACTTGATTAAGGATTTTTAACATAATTTTTGGATGATTTTGGACCATTTGATCAAGATCCAAAGACCAGAATGCAGGGAATTCACACAGACACGTCCAGGCATTATTTTTATCTGATTTCCACACAGATTCCATCATACAGAAGGATTTACATAATTTTTGGTCCCATATCGCTTGATAGCACTTATTCCTTCTTTGCAACACTTATTTAAAGGACCCTAGGCCTTCATAATTAATTGTCTTCGATCAAGATAAAACTTTGGTACAGGGTAGAGCCAGGCTTTGGTTAATGGTTGCTTCAAGGCAACTAGTATCGAGAGAAAGAGCTAGGCTTCTATACCATCTTCTGCCGACACCGATCCAAGATCAAAGATCAGTCTATTTTATTTTTTTTTTTAATTTCATGTACTTAAATTATGAATTTTTTTAATTAATGTAAAGTTTACTTTTATGCTCTTTAATTTCATGCTCTTTATTTTTATTATAATTTAATTTTTATATTTTAATTATTACTTTTTATTTTTATGCAAGTAGATGCTAAGATCTAATTAGTAGACCTTAGTACCAAATTTATTTTTCTACATAATTTAATTTTCACTTCATAATTTTAATTTTTAATTTTCAATCTCAAATTATATCTTTAATTTTTTTTAATAAAATCAAAGATTTCAAATCTAAAATACTACCTTCCCAGTGGATTCGATCCGACTCCCTGCTATCTATGTACTTTTAATTATTTTAAAAAGTTGGATTAAACTGATAAACATGGTGTCTTACCGACAATATTGCAATCCTATCAACTATCATGTGGGCTATGCTGACTGCAAACTAAACTTCCCTCTGCTTTTCCATCTGGCATGGCTCACAAAGCTCAGAAACTTCTCCATCTAGATCAAAGATCAGTCTTTTTTTGCTCAGCTTCTTCAGTCCTCTATCTCCCATATAACCTAGACGATAATGCTACAATCGATAAGCTCTCTGCTGATCCTGCATTGCTGCAGTTATATCGGATCCTATGGTCACCATAGATCCCTCCATCTTGTAGAGATTATTTTTTAGCCTTCTACCCCTCATCACTATCATGGCTTCATTGGAGATATTCAATACTTCACTCCTGGCATGACTGCTAAAGCTGTAGCTACTCCGCTCCAGGAAGCCTAATGACATAAGATTCTTCTTTAGATTTGGGATATGCTTCACATTTATGAGAGTCCTCACCATCCCGTCAAATATCCTCACCTTAATTATTCCAATACCAGCGACCTTACAAGGATGATCATTCCCAAGTATCACACTCCCCCCATCGATCTCAGTGTATGTAGAAAACCAAGACCAGTTTGGAGTGTAGTGATGTAAACAAGCTGAATCCAGGGTCCAAACTTCTGTGATTTGCCTGTGACCATCCGACACCACCGAGAGATCATCCTCTACCTCCTGATCAGTAACTATACTCAAAGAATATGATCCTCCATTTTCTCTCTTTTGATTCTTCAACTGTGGGCAATCACGACGAAAATGCTCAATCTCGTTGCACTTGTAACACTTTACTTGTTTTCTACCTTTCTGGGACTTTGATCACCTTCTTGATTTTTCTCTTATCCTTCCTCTTCTAGATCTCTCCCCTATAGTCAAACCCTCCTGGAGAATGCCATCCTTGGTCATCTTCTCTCTTTGCTCATTTGTGCACAGCACCAAGATAATATCTTGATAGTACAGTATCTCTTTCCCATAGAGCAATGTTGTGACCAGTGGATCAAAGGAAGGGGATAGTGAACAAAATAATAGCAATGATTTATCTTCCTCCTCCATCTTTACCCCAACATTCAATAATTTATTGCTCACTTGATCAAACAACTGTATGTAACTGAGGACATCTCCACCTTCAACCATGCAAAGGCTACACAGCCTCTTCTTCAACATAAGTTTGTTATACATGTTCTTTTTCATGTAAAGTGAAGAAAAATAGTGCAGGATTTGCTATGCTTACTTTCAAAAAATATTTCAAAAATAATAATGATGCAGCAAAAATAATTAATCTAATTAATTATCTACTGATCATATTAGATTATTTAATCCTATATAATAGGATCTAATCATAATATACATGCATACATCAATAGATCTAAAAATAAAACTATGTAATAAACTATTTATTACATCTATGTGTTCAGTACACAACATCTTTTCGTGGATAGTTGATCATCATAATCTGAGTTCATCAGATAATACTCTAGTATCACATCATAGCTACACACATGTTCGGCCTCTATGGTTGGTCTACATGGAGTTCTTGGTCCCGATCAACCCAACTGGAGTGCTAACTCCTTGCCGGGGCCTTCGATGGCTGATCACGATCGATTGGATTGATCATATATTTTTTGATTTATTAAATATTTTATAAAATTAAAATATAAATATTGGAGGATGATGAAGATGTGTTTCAAATTTTATGGTGATCCGATGCTCATAGCACTCGATCTCTCCACCCGAACCTAGATTCCCAAATCTAGGATTTAACTCGGCCCAAAAATTCTAACACACTAAAAATCGTATCACACCCTCTTTGTGTGGAGTTTTTCCATGAAATAAATTTTTATGGAAAGATAACTTTTAGATCTATAATCACTATTTCGATCATATCTAAAAATAAGATATCCTTAGAGGTTAAAATCATAAGAAAAGAGAGGCATGAGGGAAAAGTAAAGTACTATAGGATCCTATTCACCTTCACTCCAAGATTTTTTTCGTCCATAACTAATGCCAAAACATTCTAAAATTTTTATCATGTAATTTTAACCCCTTCTCCTACATGCAAAAAAATTCTCATAGTTTATTAACATGAATACCATGGGAAAACTGCATGGAAAATAATAAGGATCGAGTGGTTGAGAGGTTTTAACCACTCACTTGATTTCAAAAATCAAATGAGTCTCTTATCCTTATCCAACACCACCTCCCTTGTGTTTAACACGTAGAAGGACTCTCCTTCTACATGTGCACATTTTTGTTTCTCCAAAAAATATTCGATAAATAAAAGGGAGGGCATGGGAAGCAAAGTGGAAAAGTCAAAAATGGTGGGCGCATGGGAGAATTTGAATTCAAACTTCATTTGACCTGGTCTTAATTGGTTTCAATCAAATCAATTAATCTAGATTTAATTAAACTAGATTAAACCCAACCAAATTAGGCTTAGCCTAATCTAATAAAATTTTAATCAAATTAGAAATTAATTAAATCTATATCTTGAACAAATCAGGGTCAAAACTTCCATAGCGATTAGGTCATCTCATGACCTAATCGAGTCAAATCCAATGAAATCAAATTCAATCAGACTTAATCAAATCATCATCACTCAATCAAATTAAGCTAATCAATAATCAAATTGCTAGTTAATTCTTTAAAAATATCTGAGTCCAAATCGAATGGGTTATTGGGCAACAGAGTCCTATCAACATGAAACTCTTGAAGAGTCCTAAACCAGTGGAACTCTTGAACCCAGTATCCCAAACGAATCGAACTCATGATCATAGAGTCCCAAACTAGTGAAACTCTTGATTAGAGAGTCCCAAATGAGTAGAACTCAGAGTCTCATTCCAGTAGGACTCTTGGTCACAGAGTTTCAGTCCAGTGGGACTCTTGACCATAGTATCCTAGATTATCAGAACTCATGATCAGAGAGTCCCAGACAAGTAGGACTCAGAGTCCCAACCTAATGAAACTCTTGGTCACAGAGTCTCAGTCCAGTGGGACTCTTGACCATAGAGTTTCAGACCAATGGGACTCTAGATCAGCCATTAGATCAGGTAGGAACTCCTAATATGTATGACCCTGTAGGTTCGAACCTAAGTCGATAGCATAGAAACCAATTTCTATACTAATCAAAGTGGCCATCTAGTAATGGTACTCGACGTCTGGATAGGTCGAATAATCGTAATCACAACATTTAGAATCTACACGAATATAGTTACCGTATAATTCATCCCTATGATTCTGTGTAATAGATGACTCAAGATTAGACTGTTAATCCTAGAAAATACATCCATATCGTGTCTCAAAACAATTAGTCCCATGACTCCTCACTAAGACTATCCTGACCAAGATTTTGCTAAATTGAAATACAATTGAACATAGCTTCTAAAATTAGGAGTGGTCAATCCCATCTTGATACACGCACCGACTTTACAAGTACTTGACTGTGCCTAGAAACCTTCCATCACTGAATTAAAAATTCAGATAGTCCAGCACCAAAATATAGTGAGTTGCTTGAAAGTCACCATGGTGATCTTAGGTCAGAGGAATATTTATACCCATATTCCATTGAAGCTATTCTCAATAGGACAAAAGCCTCGAAATTGGTCACGTTCAGTGCAGATGTTCGCATACATCTCACTTGCATGCTATATTGTTGGATATGTGTGCCTTAGAAGCTAGAATTGGCTAATACTTGTAATACACTTCTAAGAGCAAAATTATAATTTTAACTATAAATAATAAAATGGGTTATTTTCTATCACATATGTGTATTTAGTGTCTGTGATACATCCTTTGAGTTAATGGTAATGATAATTCATATTTTCAAGAGTTGAAAATTTAAGACATGAATAATCATTATTAACTCATAAAATGCTCCCGACCATAGGATCATCATGAGGATGGTGATTGATCCGGAAGGTTGGTGTACAATCACTTCTCTTTAGTAGATGAGTCTTGAGTCTACGGTGTGGAGACATCGAAGCGAGAGTATAGGTACTCGTTAGAGAACGAGGGCACTGAGCGTGACCACCTCGAGTAGTCATTAGGGAAGTCTACCTTCTCGTCAATGACTGACTCGATGCTGCAGTAGTGTGTCTGGTTCTTTGACCTGAGATGCATCGGCAGTTCACCTTGAGGGTGTTATAGTTTGACTACACCATTACTCGGTCTCCTAGCCATATGGAACCCTGAGGTGTATGTTGGCTATAGCATGTTCATTGTAGGAACTGGATTGCATCAAGATGGAATCTATCTACCTCGGTGGTAGAGGAGTAGCCCTATGATGATCATGAGAATCAAGTCCAGAAATCCATGGCCATGGTAGAGTGAAATAATAGAAAGAGTTTCTATTTAGATTTTCACATTGGACTCGAATCGAATGATTACATCATATGACAGAGACTAGGGTTTGACGAGTTCACCTTAACCCTAATCTGATCGGGGCTCAAGATAGAAGAACTTGAATCACACAGGTAGCTGCACCAAGAGGTTCGCATTCAGCTCTGATGGGTTGCCACCATATACTGCTAGGTGTCACTGGTGGATTTTGGGAGCAATTAGAATGATTTAGATGATCGATCATTCTAGCTGTTCGAATCAGAAGAGTTCTGATCCATCGAAAGGAGTTTCGATGATGTCGATGATAGAGATCATGACATATCCCATTACCATACAGAACTGAACCTAACTGGGTCACACAAACAAGGGTTTGAATCTGGTGATCATCAATTGAACTGATCTAGTTCAATTGATCTGAATGAGATTCAATTAGGTTCAAGGAAATCGTGCTAGCACTCGATTGAACCTAACGTTCTTCTTTTGCTATCATAAATAAGTTGTCCTGTCTGAGCCAAAGGAGTTTGTGCTCAAACAGAGGCCTTCATATGGTCTGACAGGAGGTTGTCCAAGTCAGAAAAGGTTGTCTTATTTGTAAGACACTACCTGCCATTTTTGGTCACCTGCCATTTCTTGTTCTTTGACTTTGGTCAAAAGTCTACCTTTGACTGGTCTCAAACGTTGACCATTGACACTTTGACTTTTGACCACATGTCATGCACCTATTGGAGAGCTGGTGGGGGCCTGTCCCCCTGCCAGAACCTGGCAAGGAGAAGGGCGCACGCCACCCTAGGCGTGTGCCCAAGTTGGAGGCGCCTAGGAGTCCTTGTTGGACAAGGACTCCATCTCCTTTTTGGATTCCAATTAGAGTTCTTCTAAGAACCAACTTTGACTGGTCTTAGGGCACCTCTCTAAGGAGGAATCCAGGGGGTCTCTATTCCCACCAATCAGATTTAGATCTGATTTCACAAAGGGTTGTGATTGGTTGGGAAGGAAGAGGAGTTGGATCACGCAGCTAGTCTATAAATAAGACCCTGCGCCCAACTCAGATTCTAAGATGCAATTCAATTGAGAAACATAGTTTCCCATGCCCCAAGGCTGCCTCTCCCCTCCTTCTCCATGCCATAGTCTCTTCTCCCCTTGCTCTCCACGTCCAAAAGGAGTTTTGGACCTTGGTTGGTGCGATTCAGATCAAAGAAAGGCGATCAAAAACAAGAAGGCTGCGCTGCTGCAAAGGACGACTGCTCATCTTCAAAAGAGTTTTGAAGATCCTCCAGATCAGATTCAGATCTGATTTTTGGAGGTGTGATAGAGAAGAAGAGGATCTCCAGATCCAACCCGAGTGGATACCGGTAGAGGCCAGGCGCTTGCGTGGCTAAGATCCAGAACCTTCCGCTGCAAACAGGATCATCAACAGGGTAATAGGATTACCCAGATCAGGTAAATTAAATTTGATTTAATTTATTCTTTTAATTTTATTTTATTAAAATAATAAGAATCAGATCTAAAACATATCAAGATCTGATTGGGATCAAGAGAAAAATTTTTGAAATATATCTCTTGATCTGATCAGATCTGAACGAACCTGGACCGGGAAATCAGGATTTCCCTTCAACTGGTATCAGAGCCATGGTTCTAAATTGTTTAGATCTGATTTTAAATTTATTTTAATTAGAAAATAATTGATTTTAGATGTCACATGAGATGTGATCAGATCTGAAATCAGAAAAAATTAAAATTAAATAATTTGGATCTAAGATTAGAAGATATGCATGACTAGTTCTAGAATAGAATAGTTCTATAGAATAGTCTTGCATGCATATTTTTGATTTAATCTGATTAAATCATATTTTAGATCTTTTTATTTACTATTTTTTGATATTATAAGTGTTATAATAACATCTAAAAAATAGCAAATAAAAATTATTTAATTTTTGAATATCATATGAGATATGATTGATGCATGTCTAGACTAGTTGTAGAATAGTTCTACATAATTATCTAGATTAGAATTTATTTTGATTAGATCAATTTAAATCTAATTTTTTAGATTATTATGAGATAATTTAGATCTGAAAATATGCATGATTATGATACATGAGATGTATGCAAAATATGCCATGATTAGATCTACTTTATATATGAGATATATGATATAGATCTGATATTGTTTTGTAGTATTGAATGTTCCTGATTAAGGCGTTCCTCTTGGCCGTCCGGTCATAAGAACGAAGAAGGGTTTAAAGGCCCTCTCTTCCCATTCGATGGGGTGTTCTTATGATGTGTAGGGGTGCTGCGTGTTCGTCCTTAATCAGAAACCCAAAACTTACTTTCTGCAAAACCCTAGATCCTGAAACCCTAGGATTTATTGTGCATATTTTGTTTATGAACCCTACTTAATTAAGAATTAAGTTTATGGAATATTAATTAGGTCTAAAATTGAGAATTTCAGATCTAAGACATATTCATAATACTGGGTTCGGGCTTGGGTAGCTCAATTAGGTCTAAGCGGTTGATCAAACCGAATCAAGAGTTGGTTAGATGGGATCAACAATGCTTAAATTGACCAGCCTAATAGGATTAAGTCTGGGTCAAGATCGAGTCACGATCAAGCAAGACCTAATTAGGCTCAGAGGTTAGAGTCTGGATTGTAGGCTAACCCAATTGGTTCTGACTCAACAATTTGGTGTCTAAGGTAAGTTTGGCATAGACGACCGACTGGTTTTTAATTGGAAGCTACTCGACCTGAATGCGTTCTTGTACGAGTTAATGGCATATTCCTTCCACCGGTCTCACTTACCTGGCCATATCTGTTGACACAGTTCTGATCTGAGGTGGTCAATAATCCGAGCTAACCCATGCCACTAGGTTAGTCATAATTGTTATGACTAAGCCAAGTCTAGTTTAATGAGACCTGAATCAATTCTCCCTAAGAAAAGATTAAGTCTGAGGTCTTCCACCATTGTAGATGTGCGGGCCCTTCCCGGGGTTGATTGTTCTCGGCTGGATACAGTGGCTCAGTTGCACCGGGAAGATGCAACCATGTCTATTAGGCATTGGATGCTATGGGCTGGAGGATGAGTTGGGCTCAATATTTCGGATACGGTGAGAGACTCAATTAGGAACCCAGTCTATGCAAATGGTGGGTCTGACTTAACTAAGGAGTGGATCAATATTTCGGATACGGTGAGATTCATGAATTAGAGACCAAGTTTGGGTGCACCATGATTAGAGAATCATTGAACAAGAGTTGTTCACTCATTGGCTAACCCATCACCAATAACTGTTAGGTGAGGTGATGAGTCAGTTGGTGAGACCGCACCACCCACTAGAAATCATTAATCGTGGAGATTTTCGCATCTCTACAGAGGGAGTGTAGGGATCCGAGAAAATAGTGGGAGCTAATTTGTTTAAAAATAAAATCCCTAAACAAATTGGTCAAGTCAAAATTACAGTATCTAACTAGAATCTTTGACTCTCTACAGGAATATGTCTGCGTCCAACCCATTGGCACGTATCCTGGACACACATAGACTGACTGGACCCAATTATAAAGATTGGCTCAGGAACTACAAAATTATTTTGGGTTCCGAGAAGTTAACCCATGTTTTGGACCAGGACCCTCCCACATTACCAGCCCGTCCATCTGTTGAACAGAGAGCGTCTCTGGAAAAATGGATTGACGAAGATAATAAGGCCAGATATTACATGTTGGGCTCGATGTCTGATGAGCTCCAGCGCCAACATGAGGATATCGGGACTGCTCGCCAAATGTTGGCTCACCTGCAGGAGATGTTTGGTGAACAGAGTCGCGCAGCCAAATATCAAGTCACAAAATGACTTTTTAAGGCTAAGATGCGTGATGGGCAGTCAGTCCAAGATCACTGTCTGACAATGATCAAGGACATGGAAGAGCTTGAGAAGCTCGGTGTGAAGTTGGACTTGGACCTGCAGAACGATATTCATTCTGCAATCCTTGACTGATGCATATGGGCAATTCATCATGAATTACCACATGCATAAACTTCAGAATTCCTTGGCCGAGTTAATGAATATGCTGGTTACCGCTGAGCTTTCTATGAAAGGTTCTAAAGGCTCAGTTCTTGCTATGGAACGGACTTCTTCCAAAAGAAAGTCTTATGGAAAGAAAAAGAAGTCTGTGAAAAAGCAAAAGGTGGAAGGATCAAAGAAGAAGAAGGCAGAATCGAAGAAAAAGGCCGATGGCAAAGGAAAGTGTTTCCATTGCAACAGCGACGGCCATTGGAAGCGGAACTGCCCTACTTACCTGGCCACCCTGAAGAACAAGAAGGAAGGTCCTTCTGGAGGTATGCTCGTTATTGAGTCTAACCTTACGGTTTCTTCTGCATCCAGTTGGGTGCTTGACTCTGGTTCTAGTGCTCATCTGTGCACTTCTATGCAGGGTCTTGAGGATAGCAGGAGGCTGAGGGATGGAGACATGATCCTACGCATTGGTAATGGAGCAAGAGTTGCTGCAGTAGCCGTGGGAACATACCCTCTTCGATTACCATCTGGTTTAGACTTAGTTTTGAAAGACTGTTATTTATGTGCCTGCAGCTAGCAGGAATTTGATTTCTGTTTCATGCTTAGCACAAGAAGGTTATGTGATCACCTTCTTTAAGGACCATTGTAACATTCTTTATGAAAGAAATAAAATTGCAAATGGTTTCCTTATTAATGGTCTTTATCAGCTACATATTGATGTACCTGTTCTAACTATCGAGCAAAACGTGAATGCCAAACGACCTAGGGATAGTCCAAACGATACAGATATCTATGGCACCTGAGATTAGGTCATATAGCAGAAGATAGGATCAACAAATTGGAGAAAAATGGGCTATTGAGTCCATTGACTTTCGAGTCATATCCAACTTGTGAATCCTTGTCTTCAAGGCAAAATGACTAAACTCCCTTTTGTTGGACATGGGGAGAGGGCCACAGATCTCCTTGCCCTAGTACATACTGATGTGTGCGGCCCATTTGATGTGCCGGCTAGAGGCAATTTTGTCTACTTCATTACCTTTACCGATGATCTGTCTAGGTATGGGTATGTGTATCTTATGAGACACAAGTCTGAAGCCTTTGAAAAGTTCAAAGAATTCAGACATGAAGTAGAAAAACAAACAGGAAAACCCATTAAGGTTCTTCGATCAGATCGAGGAGGTGAATACCTTAGCAGGGAATTCCTAGACTATCTCAAGGATAATGGCATAGTCTCTCAATGGACTCCACCAGGAACACCTCAACTCAACGGGGTTTCAGAATGGAGAAATCGGACTCTATTAGATATGGTTCGATCCATGATGAGCTTCACAGACCTCCCTGATTTTCTTTGGGGACACTCATTGTTAACTTCAATCTATCTACTGAATAGGGTTCCCTCTAAAACCGTTCCTACCACACCGTATGAGATATGGCACGGTAAGAAACCAAGTCTGAGTCATCTCAGAATTTGGGGTTGTCCGGCTCATGTCAAAAGACAACAAGCGGACAAGTTAGAGTTTAGGTCCTTTAGAGCTCGATTCATAGGATATCCTAAAGAGTCATTAGGATACTATTTCTACATTCCAGAAGACCACAATGTGATTGTGAGTCGACATGCCATCTTTCTTGAAAAATAGTTTATTCAAGATAGCGGCATTGGAAAAGCAGATCAAGCTTGATGAGAAAGTCTCACAAGCAGAACGAGCTAAGGACCAAGTGGAACCAAATCAGGTTGAGCCAATAAGAACACTACCTCCTCCACCTCGTAGATCGGAAAGAGTTTCCCGTCCCCCTGAAAGATACTTAGGTATTATTTCAGAGGATGTAGAGGAAATGTTCCTCGTAGGTAATGGTGCTCATGGTGATGATCCCAAAACCTACAACGAGGCGATATCAGATATCGACTCCGAGAAATGGCTAGAGGCAATGCAGTCAGAAATTGACTCGATGCACTCAAACCAAGTCTGGACCTTGGTAGATCCACCAGAAGGTATAGTACCTATTGGATGTAAATGGATCTTCAAGAGAAAGATTGGTGCAGATGGGAATGTGGAGACATTCAAGGCTAGATTGGTGGCAAAAGGTTATAGTCAACGCGAAGGCATTAGACTATCAGGATACCTTTTCCCCAGTAGCTATGCTAAAATCCATCCGCACATTGCTTGCTGTTGCAGCCTATTTCGATTATGAAATATGGCAAATGGACGTGAAAACGGCATTCCTTAAATGGATATCTTGAGGAAGATATCTATATGGAACAGCCGCTAGGTTTCACATCCAGTGATACTGATCACAAGGTTTGCAAGCTGCAAAGGTCCATATATGGACTTAAGCAAGCATCTCGGAGCTGGAACACTCGTTTCAATGATGTGATCAAAAAGTTTGGTTTCATCAAAAATGAAGAGGAACCATGTGTTTTCAAAAGGGTCAGTGGGAGCGCTGTTGTCTTCCTCGTATTGTACGTGGATGACATCCTCCTTATTGGGAATGATATTCCCATGTTGACATCAGTCAAGATGTGGTTGTCCAAGGAATTCTCCATGAAAGACCTAGGTGAAGCATCCTTTATTCTAGGAATTAAGGTCTATAGGGATAGACCGAATAGGATGCTAGGACTTTCACAGAAGATGTACATAGAGAAAGTACTAAAGAGGTTTAGTATGGAAAACTCTAAGAGGGGATTAATACCCTTCAGACATGGTATTCATCTTTCCAAGAAGATGTGCCCCAGCACACCTGAGGAAATAGAACGCATGAGCAAGATCCCTTATGCTTCTGCAATAGGGAGCCTCATGTATGCCATGCTATGTACACGACCTGATATAGCCCATGCTGTGAGTGTCACAAGCAGATATCAGTCAAATCCAGGTGAAGAACACTGGACTTCTGTGAAATGTATCCTTAAGTACTTGAGAAGAACTAAGGATATGATGTTGGTCTTTGGTAACGGAGAACTCCAAGTCCAGGGATACACAGACTCGGACTTCATGTCCGATATAGATGATCGAAAGTCGACATCTGGGAGTCTGTTTGTGTGCAATGGTGGAGCTATCAGCTGGAAGAGTTCCAAGCAAACGGTGATAGCAGATTCCACCATGGAAGCAGAATATATCGCTGCATCAGAAGCTGCGAAGGAAGCATTCTGGTACAAGAAGTTTGCTGAAATGGAGTAATGCCATCAGATGCCATTCCTCTATACTGCGACAACAATGGCGCCATAGCCCTTGCTAAGATCGAGGTCTCACCAGAAATCCAAGCACATTGAGCGGCGATACCACCTCATCCGCGATTACCTCGAGAAAGGTTATGTCGAGGTCAAGAGAGTCAACTCCGCAGATAATGTGGCAGACCCACTTACAAAGCCGTTGGGCCAGCAGAAGATCGAAGCCCACCTTGAGAAGATGGGACTTAGACTTGTAGCCAATTGGCTTTAGGACAAGTGGGAGATTGTTAGATATATGTGCCCTAGAAGCCAGAATTGGCTGACACTTGTAATACACTTCTAGGGGCAAAATTATAATTTTGACTAAAATCAATAAATGGGTTATTTTCTATCACATATGTGTATTTAGTGTCTGTGATACATCCTTTGAGTTAATGGTAATGATAATTCATATTTTCAAGAGTTGAAAATTTAAGACATGAATAATCATTATTAACTCATAAATTGCTCCTGACCATAGGATCATCACGAGGATGGTGATTGATCCGGAAGGTTGGTGTACAATCGCTTCTCTTTAGTAGATGAGTCTTGAGTCTACGGTGTGGAGACACCGGAGCGAGAGTACAGGTACTCGTTAGAGAACGAGGGCACTGAGCGTGACCACCTCGAGTAGTCATTAGGGAGTCTACCTTCTCGTCAATGACTGACTCGATGCTGCAGTAGTGTGTCTGGTTCTTTGACCTGAGATGCATCGGCAGTTCACCTTGAGGGTGTTATAGTTTGACTACACCATTACTCGGTCTCCTAGCCATATGGAACCCTGAGGTGTATGTTGGCTATAGCATGTTCATTGTAGGAACTGGATTGCATCAAGATGGAATCTATCTACCTCGGTGGTAGAGGAGCAGCCCTATGATGATCATGAGAATCAAGTCCAGAAATCCATGGCCATGGTAGAGTGAAATAATAGAAAGAGTTTCTATTTAGATTTTCACATTGGACTCGAATCGAATGATTACATCATATGACAGAGACTAGGGTTTGACGAGTTCACCTTAACCCTAATCTGATCGGGGCTCAAGATAGAAGAACTTAATCACACAGGTAGCTGCACCAAGAGGTTCGCATTCAGCTCTGATGGGTTGCCACCATATACTGCTAGGTGTCACTGGTGGATTTTGGGAGCAATTAGAATGATTTAGATGATCGATCATTCTAGCTGTTCGAATCAGAAGAGTTCTGATCCATCGAAAGGAGTTTCGATGATGTCGATGATAGAGATCATGACATATCCCATTACCATACAGAACTGAACCTAACTGGGTCACACAAACAAGGGTTTGAATCTGGTGATCATCAATTGAACTGATCTAGTTCAATTGATCTGAATGAGATTCAATTAGGTTCAAGAAATCGTGCTAGCACTCGATTGAACCTAACGTTCTTCTTTTGCTATCATAAATAAGTTGTCCTGACTGAGCCAAAGGAGTTTGTGCTCAAAAGGCCTTCATATGGTCTGACTGGAGGTTGTCCAAGATCAGAAAAGGTTGTCTTATTTGAGTAAAAGACAATACCTGCCATTTTTGGTCACCTGCCATTTCTTGTTCTTTGACTTTGGTCAAAAGTTGACCTTTGACTGGTACTTTGACATCTCATATTCATGCACCCATAGAGACTCTAAATAATGCACGCCTAGGGAGCATGCACCCAATGGATAATGATTGAGTCCCATATGGATGGGACAACATGGTCAAAGTAGGTGGAGGATCTTTGACCAGTCTTGGTGTCACCTAAGAAGATTTATGAGAGACTCTAATCTGATTGGATTAGTGATTAGATGTGCCCTAGAAGTCAGAATTGGCTGACACTTGTAATACACTTCTGCAAAATTGTAATTTTGACTATAATCAATAAATGGGTTATTTTCTATCACATATGTGTATTTAGTGTCTGTGATACATCCTTTGAGTTAATGGTAATGATAATTCATATTTTCAAGAGTTGAAAATTTAAGACATGAATAATCATTATTAACTCATAAAATGCTCCCGACCATAGGATCATCACGAGGATGGTGATTGATCCAGAAGGTTGGTGTACATCGCTTCTCTTTAGTAGATGAGTCTTGAGTCTACGGTGTGGAGACACCGGAGCGAGAGTATAGATACTCGTTAGAGAATGAGGGCACTGAGCGTGACCACCTCGAGTAGTCATTAGGGAGTCTACCTTCTCGTCAATGACTGACTCGATGCTGCAGTAGTGTGTCTGGTTCTTTGACCTGAGATGCATCGGCAGTTCACCTTGAGGGTGTTATAGTTTGACTACACCATTACTCGGTCTCCTAGCCATATGGAAACCCTGAGGTGTATGTTGGCTATAGCATGTTCATTGTAGGAACTGGATTGCATCAAGATGGAATCTATCTACCTCGGTGGTAGAGGAGTAGCCCTATGATGATCATGAGAATCAAGTCCAGAAATCCATGGCCATGGTAGAGTGAAATAATAGAAAGAGTTTCTATTTAGATTTTCACATTGGACTCGAATCGAATGATTACATCATATGACAGAGACTAGGGTTTGACGAGTTCACCTTAACCCTAATCTGATCGGGGCTCAAGATAGAAGAACTTAATCACACAGGTAGCTGCACCAAGAGGTTCGCATTCAGCTCTGATGGGTTGCCACCATATACTGCTAGGTGTCACTGGTGGATTTTGGGAGCAATTAGAATGATTTAGATGATCGATCATTCTAGCTGTTCGAATCAGAAGAGTTCTGATCCATCGAAAGGAGTTTCGATGATGTCGATGATAGAGATCATGACATATCCCATTACCATACAGAACTGAACCTAACTGGGTCACACAAACAAGGGTTTGAATCTGGTGATCATCAATTGAACTGATCTAGTTCAATTGATCTGAATGAGATTCAATTAGGTTCAAGGAAATCGTGCTAGCACTCGATTGAACCTAACGTTCTTCTTTTGCTATCATAAATAAGTTGTCCTGTCTGAGCCAAAGGAGTTTGTGCTCAATCAGAGGCCTTCATATGGTCTGACTGGAGGTTGTCCAAGTCAGAAAAGGTTGTCTTATTTTGTAAGACATTACCTGCCATTTTTGGTCACCTGCCATTTCTTGTTCTTTGACTTTGGTCAAAAGTCTACCTTTGACTGGTCAAACGTTGACCATTGACACTTTGACTTTTGACCACATGTCATGCACCTATTGGAGAGCTGGTGGGGGCCTGTCCCCCTGCCAGAACCTGGCAAGGAGAAGGGCGTACGCCACCCTAGGCGTGTGCCCAAGTTGGAGGCGCCTAGGAGTCCTTGTTGGACAAGGACTCCATCTCCTTTTTGGATTCCAATTAGAGTTCTTCTAAGAACCAACTTTGACTGGTCTTAGGCGCCCTCTAAGGAGGAATCCAGGGGACTCTATTCCCACCAATCAGATTTAGATCTGATTTCACAAAGGGTTGTGATTGGTTGGGAAGAAGAGGAGTTGGATCACAGCTAGTCTATAAATAAGACCCTGCGCCCAACTGAAAAAAAGATCAGAGTTTCCCCATGCCCCAAGGCTGTCTCTCCTCCTCTCCTCCATGCCAAACCTTCTTCTCCTTCTTGCTCTCCACGTCCAAAAGGTAGTTTTGGACCTTGGTTGGTGCGATTCAGATCAAGAGAAAGGCGATCAAAAGCAAGAAGGCTGCGCTGCTGCAAAGGACGACTGCTGATCTTCAAAAGAGTTTTGAAGATCCTCCAGATCAGATCCAGATCTAATTTTTGGAGGTGTGATAGAGAAGAAGAGGATCTCCAGATCCTGAGTGGATACCGGTAGAGGCCAGGCGCTTGCGTGGCTAGATCCAGGTGAAGGGAAATCCTGATTTCCCGGTCCAGGTTCGTTCCAGATCTGATCAGATCAAGAGATATATTTCAAAAATTTTTCTCTTGATCCCAATCAGATCTTGATATGTTTCAGATCTGATTCTTATTATTTTAATAAAATAAAATAAAATAAGATAAATTAAATCAAATTTAATTTACCTGATTCTGGGTAATCCTATTACCCTGTTAGATGATCCTGATTGCAGCGGAAGGTTCTGGATCTTAGCCACGCAAGCGCCTGGCCTCTACCGGTATCCACTCGGGTTGGATCTGGAGATCCTCTTCTTCTCTATCACACCTCCAAAAATCAGATCTGGATCTGATCTGGAGGATCTTCAAAACTCTTTTGAAGATGAGCAGTCGTCCTTTGCAGCAGCGCAGCCTTCTTGCTTTTGATCGCCTTTCTTTGATCTGAATCGCACCAACCAAGGTCCAAAACTCCTTTTGGACGTGGAGAGCAAGGGGAGAAGAGAGACTATGGCATGGAGAAGGAGGGGAGAGGCAGCCTTGGGGCGTGGGGTTTCTCAATTGAATTGCATTAGAATCTGAGTTGGGCGCAGGGTCTTATTTATAGACTAGCTTGTGATCCAACTCCTCTTCCTCCCAACCAATCACAACCCTTTGTGAAATCAGATCTAAATCTGATTGGTGGGAATAGAGACCCCTGGATTCCTCCTTAGAGGGCGCCTAAGACCAGTCAAAGTTGGATTCTTAGAAGAACTCTAATTGGAATCCAAAAAGGAGGATGGAGTCCTTGTCCAACAAGGACTCCTAGGCGCCTCCAACTTGGGCACACGCCTAGGGTGGCGTGCGCCCTTCTCCTTGCCAGGTTCTGGCAGGGGGACAGGCCCCCACCAGCTCTCCAATAGGTGCATGACATGTGGTCAAAAGTCAAAGTGTCAATGGTCAACGTTTGACCAGTCAAAGGTAGACTTTTGACCAAAGTCAAAGAACAAGAAATGGCAGGTGACCAAAAATGGCAGGTAATGTCTTACAAATAAGACAACCTTTTCTGACTTGGACAACCTCCAGTCAGACCATATGAAGGCCTCTGATTGAGCACAAACTCCTTTGGCTCAGTCAGGACAACTTATTTATGATAGTAAAAGAAGAACGTTAGGTTCAATCGAGTGCTAGCACGATTTCCTTGAACCTAATTGAATCTCATTCAGATCAATTGAACTAGATCAGTTCAATTGATGATCACCAGATTCAAACCCTTGTTTGTGTGACCCAGTTAGGTTCAGTTCTGTATGGTAATGGGATATGTCATGATCTCTATCATCGACATCATCGAAACTCCTTTCGATGGATCAGAACTCTTCTGATTCGAACAGCTAGAATGATCGATCATCTAAATCATTCTAATTGCTCCCAAAATCCACCAGTGACACCTAGCAGTATATGGTGGCAACCCATCAGAGCTGAATGCGAACCTCTTGGTGCAGCTACCTGTGTGATTAAGTTCTTCTATCTTGAGCCCCGATCAGATTAGGGTTAAGGTGAACTCGTCAAACCCTAGTCTCTGTCATATGATGTAATCATTCGATTCGAGTCCAATGTGAAAATCTAAATAGAAACTCTTTCTATTATTTCACTCTACCATGGCCATGGATTTCTGGACTTGATTCTCATGATCATCATAGGGCTACTCCTCTACCACCGAGGTAGATAGATTCCATCTTGATGCAATCCAGTTCCTACAATGAACATGCTATAGCCAACATACACCTCAGGGTTCCATATGGCTAGGAGACCGAGTAATGGTGTAGTCAAACTATAACACCCTCAAGGTGAACTGCCGATGCATCTCAGGTCAAAGAACCAGACACACTACTGCAGCATCGAGTCAGTCATTGACGAGAAGGTAGACTCCCTAATGACTACTCGAGGTGGTCACGCTCAGTGCCCTCGTTCTCTAACGAGTACCTGTACTCTCGCTCCGGTGTCTCCACACCGTAGACTCAAGACTCATCTACTAAAGAGAAGCGATTGTACACCAACCTTCCGGATCAATCACCATCCTCGTGATGATCCTATGGTCGGGAGCAATTTATGAGTTAATAATGATTATTCATGTCTTAAATTTTCAACTCTTGAAAATATGAATTATCATTACCATTAACTCAAAGGATGTATCACAGACACTAAATACACATATGTGATAGAAAATAACCCATTTATTGATTTTAGTCAAAATTATAATTTTGCCCCTAGAAGTGTATTACAAGTGTCAGCCAATTCTGGCTTCTAGGGCACATATATCTAACAATCTCCCACTTGTCCTAAAGCCAATTGGCTACAAGTCTAAGTCCCATCTTCTCAAGGTGGGCTTCGATCTTCTGCTGGCCCAACGGCTTTGTAAGTGGGTCTGCCACATTATCTGCGGAGTTGACTCTCTTGACCTCGACGTAACCCTTTCTCATGAGGTAATCGTGGATGGGGTGGTATCACCGTTTGCTTGGAACTCTTCCAGCACAAACAGTCTGCCAGATGTCGACTTTCGATCATCTATATCGGACATGAAGTCCGAGTCTGTGTATCCCTGGACTTGGAGTTCTCCGTTACCAAAGACCAACATCATATCCTTAGTTCTTCTCAAGTACTTAAGGATACATTTCACAGAAGTCCAGTGTTCTTCACCTGGATTTGACTGATATCTGCTTGTGACACTCACAGCATGGGCTATATCAGGTCGTGTACATAGCATGGCATACATGAGGCTCCCTATTGCAGAAGCATAAGGGATCTTGCTCATGCGTTCTATTTCCTCAGGTGTGCTGGGGCACATCTTCTTGGAAAGATGAATACCATGTCTGAAGGGTATTAATCCCCTCTTAGAGTTTTCCATACTAAACCTCTTTAGTACTTTCCTCTATGTACATCTTCTGTGAAAGTCCTAGCATCCTATTCGGTCTATCCCTATAGACCTTAATTCCTAGAATAAAGGATGCTTCACCTAGGTCTTTCATGGAGAATTCCTTGGACAACCACATCTTGACTGATGTCAACATGGGAATATCATTCCCAATAAGGAGGATGTCATCCACGTACAATACGAGGAAGACAACAGCGCTCCCACTGACCCTTTTGAAAACACATGGTTCCTCTTCATTTTTGATGAAACCAAACTTTTTGATCACATCATTGAAACGAGTGTTCCAGCTCCGAGATGCTTGCTTAAGTCCATATATGGACCTTTGCAGCTTGCAAACCTTGTGATCAGTATCACTGGATGTGAAACCTAGCGGCTGTTCCATATAGATATCTTCCTCAAGATATCCATTTAGGAATGCCGTTTTCACGTCCATTTGCCATATTTCATAATCGAAATAGGCTGCAACAGCAAGCAATGTGCGGATGGATTTTAGCATAGCTACTGGGGAAAAGGTATCCTGATAGTCAATGCCTTCGCGTTGACTATAACCTTTTGCCACCAATCTAGCCTTGAATGTCTCCACATTCCCATCTGCACCAATCTTTCTCTTGAAGATCCATTTACATCCAATAGGTACTATACCTTCTGGTGGATCTACCAAGGTCCAGACTTGGTTTGAGTGCATCGAGTCAATTTCTGACTGCATTGCCTCTAGCCATTTCTCGGAGTCGATATCTGATATCGCCTCGTTGTAGGTTTTGGGATCATCACCATGAGCACCATTACCTACGAGGAACATTTCCTCTACATCCTCTGAAATAATACCTAAGTATCTTTCAGGGGGACGGGAAACTCTTTCCGATCTACGAGGTGGAGGAGGTAGTGTTCTTATTGGCTCAACCTGATTTGGTTCCACTTGGTCCTTAGCTCGTTCTGCTTGTGAGACTTTCTCATCAAGCTTGATCTGCTTTCCAATGCCGCTATCTTGAATAAACTATTTTTCAAGAAAGATGGCATGTCGACTCACAATCACATTGTGGTCTTCTGGAATGTAGAAATAGTATCCTAATGACTCTTTAGGATATCCTATGAATCGAGCTCTGAAGGACCTAAACTCTAACTTGTCCGCTTGTTGTCTTTTGACATGAGCCGGACAACCCCAAATTCTGAGATGACTCAGACTTGGTTTCTTACCGTGCCATATCTCATACGGTGTGGTAGGAACGGTTTTAGAGGGAACCCTATTCAGTAGATAGATTGAAGTTAACAATGAGTGTCCCCAAAGAAAATCAGGGAGGTCTGTGAAGCTCATCATGGATCGAACCATATCTAATAGAGTCCGATTTCTCCATTCTGAAACCCCGTTGAGTTGAGGTGTTCCTGGTGGAGTCCATTGAGAGACTATGCCATTATCCTTGAGATAGTCTAGGAATTCCCTGCTAAGGTATTCACCTCCTCGATCTGATCGAAGAACCTTAATGGGTTTTCCTGTTTGTTTTTCTACTTCATGTCTGAATTCTTTGAACTTTTCAAAGGCTTCAGACTTGTGTCTCATAAGATACACATACCCATACCTAGACAGATCATCGGTAAAGGTAATGAAGTAGACAAAATTGCCTCTAGCCGGCACATCAAATGGGCCGCACACATCAGTATGTACTAGGGCAAGGAGATCTGTGGCCCTCTCCCCATGTCCAACAAAAGGGAGTTTAGTCATTTTGCCTTGAAGACAAGATTCACAAGTTGGATATGACTCAAAAGTCAATGGACTCAATAGCCCATTTTTCTCCAATTTGTTGATCCTATCTTCTGCTATATGACCTAATCTCAGGTGCCATAGATATCTGTCGTTTGGACTATCCCTAGGTCGTTTGGCATTCACGTTTTGCTCGATAGTTAGAACAGGTACATCAATATGTAGCTGATAAAGACCATTAATAAGGAAACCATTTGCAATTTTATTTCTTTCATAAAGAATGTTACAATGGTCCTTAAAGAAGGTGATCACATAACCTTCTTGTGCTAAGCATGAAACAGAAATCAAATTCCTGCTAGCTGCAGGCACATAATAACAGTCTTTCAAAACTAAGTCTAAACCAGATGGTAATCGAAGAGGGTATGTTCCCATGGCTACTTGTTAGATATATGTGCCCTAGAAGCCAGAATTGGCTGACACTTGTAATACACTTCTAGGGGCAAAATTGTAATTTTGACTATAATTAATAAAATGGGTTATTTTCTATCACAATGTGTATTTAGTGTCTGTGATACATCCTTTGAGTTAATGGTAATGATAATTCATATTTTCAAGAGTTGAAAATTTAAGACATGAATAATCATTATTAACTCATAAACAGCTCCCGACCATAGGATCATCACGAGGATGGTGATTGATCCGGAAGGTTGGTGTACGATCGCTTCTCTTTAGTAGATGAGTCTTGAGTCTACGGTGTGGAGACACCGGAGCGAGAGTACAGGTACTCGTTAGAGAACGAGGGCACTGAGCGTGACCACCTCGAGTAGTCATTAGGGAGTCTACCTTCTCGTCAATGACTGACTCGATGCTGCAGTAGTGTGTCTGGTTCTTTGACCTGAGATGCATCGGCAGTTCACCTTGAGGGTGTTATAGTTTGACTACACCATTACTCGGTCTCCTAGCCATATGGAACCCTGAGGTGTATGTTGGCTATAGCATGTTCATTGTAGGAACTGGATTGCATCAAGATGGGAATCTATCTACCTCGGTGGTAGAGGAGTAGCCCTATGATGATCATGAGAATCAAGTCCAGAAATCCATGGCCATGGTAGAGTGAAATAATAGAAAGAGTTTCTATTTAGATTTTCACATTGGACTCGAATCGAATGATTACATCATATGACAGAGACTAGGGTTTGACGAGTTCACCTTAACCCTAATCTGATCGGGGCTCAAGATAGAAGAACTTGAATCACACAGGTAGCTGCACCAAGAGGTTCGCATTCAGCTCTGATGGGTTGCCACCATATACTGCTAGGTGTCACTGGTGGATTTTGGGAGCAATTAGAATGATTTAGATGATCGATCATTCTAGCTGTTCGAATCAGAAGAGTTCTGATCCATCGAAAGGAGTTTCGATGATGTCGATGATAGAGATCATGACATATCCCATTACCATACAGAACTGAACCTAACTGGGTCACACAAACAAGGGTTTGAATCTGGTGATCATCAATTGAACTGATCTAGTTCAATTGATCTGAATGAGATTCAATTAGGTTCAAGGAAATCGTGCTAGCACTCGATTGAACCTAACGTTCTTCTTTTACTATCATAAATAAGTTGTCCTGACTGAGCCAAAGGAGTTTGTGCTCAATCAGAGGCCTTCATATGGTCTGACTGGAGGTTGTCCAAGTCAGAATAGGTTGTCTTATTTGTAAGACATTACCTGCCATTTTTGGTCACCTGCCATTTCTTGTTCTTTGACTTTGGTCAAAAGTCTACCTTTGACTGGTCAAACGTTGACCATTGACACTTTGACTTTTGACCACATGTCATGCACCTATTGGAGAGCTGGTGGGGGCCTGTCCCCCTGCCAGAACCTGGCAAGGAGAAGGGCGCACGCCAAGGGTGGCGTGAGCCCAAGTAGGAGGCGCCTAGGAGTCCTTGTTGGACAAGGACTCCACCTCCCTTTTGGATTCCAATCAGAGTTCTACTAAGAATCCAGTTTGACTGGTCTTAGGCACCCTCTAAGGAGGAATCCAGGGGTCTCTATTCCAACCAATCAGATTTAGATCTGATTTCACAAAGGGTTGTGATTGGTTGAGAGGAAGAGGAGTTGGATCACAAGAGGTCTATAAATAAGACCCTGCGCCCAACCCTAATTCCAATGCAATTAGACACATGCCCCAAGGCTGCCTCTCCCCTCCTTCTCCATGCCATAGTCTCTTCTCCCCTTGCTCTCCACGTCCAAAAGAGTTTTGGACTTAGGTTGGTGCGATTCAGATCAAGGAAAGGCGATCAAAAGCAAGAAGGCTGCGCTGCTGCAAAAGGACGACTGCAGATCTTCAAAAGAGTTTTGAAGATCCTCCAGATCAGATCCAGATCTGATTTTTGGAGGTGTGATAGAGAAGAAGAGGATCTCCAGATCCAACCCGAGTGGATACCGGTAGAGGCCAGGCGCTTGCGTGGCTAAGATCCAGAACCTTCCGCTGCAATCAGGATCATCTACAGGGTAATAGGATTACCCAAATCAGGTAAATTAAATTTGATTTAATTTATCTTATTTTATTTTATTTATTAAAATAATAAGAATCAGATCTAAAACATATCAAGATCTGATTGAGATCAAGAGAAAAATTTTTGAAATATATCTCTTGATCTAATCAGATCTGGACGAACCTGGACCGGGAAATCAGGATTTCCCTTCAACTGGTATCAGAGCCATGGTTCTAAATTGTTTAGATCTGATTTTAATTTTATTTTAATTAGAAAATAAAGTGATTTTCAGATGTCACATGAGATGTGATCAGATCTGAAATCAGAAAAAATTAAAATTAAATGATTTGGATCTAAGAACATGAAGATATGCATGACTAGTTCTAGAATAGAATAGTTCTATAGAATAGTTTTGCATGTCTTTGATTTAATCTGATTAAATCATATTTTAGATCTTCTTATTTACTATTTTCTGATATTATAAGTGTTATAATAACATCTGATAAACAGCAAATAAAAATTATTTAATTTTAAATATCATATGAGATATGATAGATGCATGTCTAGACTAGTTGTAGAATAGTTCTACATAATTGTCTAGATTAGAATTTATTTTGATTAGATCAATTTAAATCTAATTTTTTAGATTATTATGAGATAATTTAGATCTGAAAATATGCATGATTTGATACATGAGATGTATGCAAAATATGCCTTGATTAGATCTAAATTTGTATATGAGATATATGATATAGATCTATAACTGTTTTGTAGATTTACATGTTCCTGATTAAGGCGTTCCTCTTGGCCGTCCGGTCATAAGAACGAAGAAGGGTTTAAAGGCCCTCTCTTCCCATTCGATGGGGTGTTCTTATGACGTGTAGGGGTGCTGCGTGTTCGTCCTTAATCAGAAACCCAAAACTTACTTTCTGCAAAACCCTAGATCCTGAAACCCTAGGATTTATTGTGCATATTTTGTTTATGAACCCAACTTAATTAAGAATTAAGTTTATGGAATATTAATTAGGTCTAAAATTGAGAATTTCAGATCTAAGACATATTCATAATACTGGGTTCGGGCTTGGGTAGCTCAATTAGGTCTAAGCGGTTGATCAAACCGAATCAAGAGTTGGTTAGATGGGATCAACAATGCTTAAATTGACCAGCCTAATAGGATTAAGTCTGGGTCAAGATCGAGTCACGATCAAGCAAGACCTAATTAGGCTCAGAGGTTAGAGTCTGGATTGTAGGCTAACCCAATTGGTTCTGACTCAACAATTTGGTGTCTAAGGTAAGTTTGGCACAGACGACCGACTGGTTTTTAATTGGAAGCTACTCGACCTGAATGCGTTCTTGTGCGAGTTAACGGCATATTCCTTCCACCGGTCTCACTTACCTGGCCATATCTGTTGACACAGTTCTGATCTGAGGTGGTCAATAATCCGAGCTGACCCATGCCACTAGGTTAGTCATAATTGTTATGACTAAGCCAAGTCTAGTTTAATGAGACCTGAATCAATTCTCCCTAAGAAAAGATTAAGTCCGAGGTCTTCCACCATTGTAGACGTGCGGGCCCTTCCCGGGGTTGATTGTTCTCGGCTGGATACAGTGGCTCAGTTGCACCGGGAAGATGCAACCATGTCTATTAGGCATTGGATGCTATGGGCTGGAGGATGAGTTGGGCTCAATATTCCGGATACGGTGAGAGACCCAATTAGGAACCCAGTCTATGCAAATGGTGGGTCTGACTTAACTAAGGAGTGGATCAATATTCCGGATACGGTGAGATTCATGAATTAGAGACCAAGTTTGGGTGCACCATGATTAGAGAATCATTGAACAAGAGTTGTTCACTCATTGGCTAACCCATCACCAATAACTGTTAGGTGAGGTGATGAGTCAGTTGGTGAGACCGCACCACCCACTAGAAATCATCAATCGTGGAGATTTTCGCATCTCTACAGAGGGAGTGTAGGGATCCGAGAAAATAGTGGGAGCTAATTTGTTTAAAAATAAAATCCCTAAACAAATTGGTCAAGTCAAAATTACAGTATCTAACTAGAATCTTTGACTCTCTACAGGAAAATGTCTGCGTCCAACCCACTGGCACGTATCCTAGACACACATAGACTGACTGGACCCAATTATAAAGATTGGCTCAGGAACTACAAAATTGTTTTGGGTTCAGAGAAGTTAACACATGTTTTGGACCAGGACCCTCCCACCTTACCAGCTCGTCCATCCACTGAACAGAGAGCGTCTCTGGAAAAATGGATTGACGAAGACAATAAGGCCAGATACTACATGTTGGGCTCGATGTCTGATGAGCTCCAGCGCCAACATGAAGATATCGGGACTGCTCGCCAAATGTTGGCTCACCTGCAGGAGATGTTTGGTGAACAGAGTCGCGCAGCCAAATATCAAGTCACGAAATGACTTTTTAAGGCTAAGATGCGTGATGGGCAGTCAGTCCAAGATCACTGTCTGACAATGATCAAGGACATGGAAGAGCTTGAGAAGCTCGGTGTGAAGTTGGACTTGGATTTGCAGAATGATATTATTCTGCAATCCTTGACTGATGCATATGGGCAATTCATCATGA
>QRFJ01001614.1:0-118996 GCA_006176705.1 Cocos nucifera
AAACCCAAAAAAAAAAAAAATCTTACTTCTCAAAACCTAGATCCTGAAACCCTAGATTTATGTGCATATTTTGTTTAGAACCCTACTAATTAAGAATTAAGATTATGAAATATAAAATTAGGTCTAAAATTAAAAAATTTCAGATCTAAAATATATTTATAATACTGGATTGGGTTTGGGTAGCTCAATAGGTCTAAGCGTGATCAAATGAATCAAGAGTTTGGTTAGATGGGAGCATTATCAATAATGCATAAATTATCAGGCCTAATAGGATAAGTCTGGGTCAAGATCGAGTCATGATCAAGGCAAGACCTAATTAGGCTCAGAGGTTAGAGTCTGGATTGTAGGCTAACCCAATTAGTTCTTGGCCAATAATTTGGTGTCTAAGGTAAGTTTGGCACATACGACCGACTGGTTTTTAATTGGAAGCTTACTCGACCTGAATGCATTCTTACAATTTAATGACATATTCCTTCCATCGGTCTCACTTACCTGGCCATATTTGTTGACACGGTTCTGATCTGAGGTGGTCAATAATCCAAGCTAACCCATGCCACTAGGTTAGTCATAATTGTTATGACTATGACAAGTCTAGTTTAATGAGACCTGAATCAATTCTCCCTAAGAAAAGATTAAGTCTGAGGTCTTCCACTATTGTAGATGTGCAGACCCTTCCCAGGGTTGATTATTCTCGGTTGGATACAGTGGCTCAGTTGCATCGAAAAGATGCAACCATGTCTATTAGGCATTGGATGGTATGGACTGGAGGATGAGTTGGGCTCAATATTCTAGATACGGTGAGAGACTCAATTAGAAATTTGGTCTATGCAAATGGTGGGTCTGACTTAACTAAGGAGTGGATCAATATTTCAGATACGGTGAGATTCATGAATTAGAGATCAAGTTTGGGTGCAACATGATTAGAGGATCATTGAAAAAGAGTTGTTCACTCATTGGCTAATCCATCACCAATAATTGTTAGGTGAGGTGATGAGTCAGTTGGTGAGACCGCACCACCCACTAGAAATCATTAATCATGGAGATTTTTGCATCTCTATAGAGGGAGTGTAGGGATCCGAGAAAATAATGGGAGCTAATTTGTTTAAAAATAAAATCCCTAAACAAATTGGTCAAGTCATAATTACAGTATCTAACTAGAATCTTTGACTCTCTATAGAAAAATGTCTGCATCCAACCCATTAGCACGTATCCTGGACACACATAAACTGACCGGATCCAATTATAAAGATTGGCTCAAAAATTACAAAATAATTTTGGATTTTGAGAAGTTAACCCATGTTTTGGATCAGAACCCTCCCACCTTACCAGTCCGTCCATCCACTGAATAGAGAGCGTCTCTGAAAAAGTGGATAGACGAAGATAATAAGGCCAGATATTACATGTTGGGCTCGATGTCTGATGAGCTCCAGCATCAACATGAAGATATCGGGACTGCTCGCCAAATGTTGGCTCACCTGTAGGAGATGTTTGGTGAACAAAGTCACGCAGCCAAGTATCAAGTCATGAAATGACTTTTTAAGGCTAAGATGCATGATGGGCAGTCAGTCCAAGATCACTATCTGATGATGATCAAGGACATGGAAGAGCTTAAGAAGCTCGGTGTGAAGCTAGACTTGGATCTATAGAACGATATTCTGTAATCCTTGACTTATGCATATAGGCAATTCATCATGAATTACCACATGCATAAACTTCAAAATTTCTTGATCGAATTAATGAACATGCTGGTCACCGCTGAGCTTTCTATGAAAGGTTTGAAATGCTCAGTTCTTCCTATGGAACAGACTTCTTCCAAAAAAGTCTTATGAAAAGAAAACAAAGTCTGTGAAAATGCAAAAGGTGGGCAGAGCGAGCACCAGGCAAGACCGACAGACACCAGAACGACAGAGCACAAGCAACCAGACGAACACCGACGACTAATCACAGAATAGAAACCACCACGCATTCCATAAGACTAAAACGACAACAGACAACGTACCCAGACGCTAAAATAACTCACACATTCAACACACAGTGACGGCCATTGGAAGTAAAAACTGCCCTACTTACCTGGCCACCCTGAAGAACAAGAAGGAAGGTCCTTCTGAAGGTATGCTCGTTATTGAGTCTAACCTTATGGTTTCTTCTGCATCCAATTGGGTGCTTGACTTTGGCTCTAGTGCTCATCTGTGCACTTTTATGCAGGATCTTGAGGATAGCAGGAGGCTGAGGGATGGAGACATGATCCTACGCATCGATAATGGAGCAAGAGTTACTGCAGTAGCCATGGGAACATATCCTCTTCGATTACCATCTGGTTTATACTTAGTTTTGAAAGACTGTTATTATGTGCTTGCAGTTAGCAGGAATTTGATTTCTGTTTCATGCTTAGCACTAGAAGGCTATGTGATTACCTTCTTTAAGGACCATTGTAACATTCTTTATGAAAGAAATAAAATTGCAAATGGTTTCCTTATTAATGGTCTTTATCAGCTACATATTGATGTACCTATTTTAACTATTGAGCAAAACGTGAATGCCAAACGACCTAGGATAGTCCAAATGATAGGTATCTATGGCACCTGAGATTAGGTCATATAGCAGAAGATAGGATCAACAAATTAGAGAAAAATGGGCTATTGAGTCCATTGACTTTTGAGTCATATCCAACTTGTGAATCTTGTCTTCAAGTCTAAATGACCAAACTCCCTTTTGTAGGACATGGGGAGAGGGCCACAGATCTCCTTGCCCTAGTACATACTGATGTGTGCGGCCCATTTGATGTGTCGGCTAGAGGCAATTTTGTCTACTTCATTACCTTTACCGATGATCTGTCTAGGTATGGTATGTGTATCTTATGAGACACAAGTCTGAAGCTTTTGAAAAGTTTAAAGAATTCAGACATGAAGTAGAAAAATAAATTGAAAAATCCATTAAGGTTCTTTGATCAAATCGAGGAGGTGAATACCTTAGCCGAGAATTTTTAGACTATCTCAAGAAAAATGGCATAATCTCTCAATGGACTCCACCAGGAACACCTCAACTCAACGGAATTTCAGAACGAAGAAATCGGACCCTATTGGATATGGTTCGATCCATGATGAGCTTCACAGACCTTCTTGATTTTCTTTGGGGACATTCATTGTTAACTTCAATTTATCTACCGAATAGGGTTTCCTCTAAGACCATTCCTACCACACCGTATGAGATATGGCACGGTAAGAAACCAAGTCTGAGTCATCTCAGAATTTGGGATTGTCCGGCTTATGTCAAAAGACAACAAGAAGATAAGTTAGAGTTTAGGTCCTTCAGAGCTCGATTTATAGGATATCCTAAAGAGTCATTAGGATACTATTTCTACATTCCAGAAGACCACAATGTGATTGTGAGTCGACATGCCATCTTTCTTAAAAAAATAGTTTATTCAAGATAGCGGCATCGAAAAGCAGATTAAGCTTGATGAGAAAGTCTCACAAGAACAATGAGCTAAGGACCAATTAGAACCAAATCAGGTTGAGCCAATAAGAACACTACCTCCTCCACCTCATAGATCGGAAAGAGTTTCCCATCCCCTGAAAGATACTTAGGTATTATTTCAGAGAACGTAAAGAAAATATTCCTCGTAGGTAATGGTGCTCATGGTGATGATCCCAAAACCTACAATGAGGCGATATCAAATATCGACTCCGAGAAATGGCTAGAGGCAATGCAGTCAGAAATTGACTCGATGCACTCAAACCAAGTCTGGACCTTGGTAGATCCACCAAAAGGTATAGTACCTAATGGGTGTAAATGGATCTTCAAGAGAAAGATTGGTGCAGATGAAAATGTGGAGACATTCAAGGCTAGACTAGTGGCAAAAGGTTATAGTCAACGCGAAGGTATTGACTATCAGGATACCTTTTCCCCAATGGCTATGCTAAAATCCATCTGCACATTCCTTGCCATTGCAGCTTATTTTGATTATGAAATATGGCAAATGGATGTGAAAACAACATTCTTAAATGGTTATCTTAAGGAAGATATCTATATGGAACAGCCGCTAGGTTACACATCCAGTGATACTAATCACAAGATTTGTAAGCTGCAAAGATCCATATATGAACTTAAGCATGCATCTCAGAGCTGGAACACTCATTTCAATGATGTAATCAAAATGTTTGGTTTCATCAAAAATGAAGAGAAATCATGTGTCTTCAAAAAGGTTAGTGGGAGCGCTGTTGTCTTCCTTGTACTGTATGTGGATGACATCCTCCTTATTGGGAATGGTGTTCCCATGATGACGACAGTCAAATTATGGTTGTCCAAGGAATTCTCCATGAAAGACTTAGGTGAAGCATCCTTTATTCTAGGAATTAAGGTCTATAGAGATAGACCAAATAGGATGCTAGGACTTTTGCAGAAGATGTACATAGAGGAAGTACTAAAGAGGTTTAGTATGGAAAACTCTAAAAGGAGATTAATACCCTTCAGACATGGTATTCATCTTTCCAAGAAGATGTGCCCTAGCACACCTGAGGAAACAAAATGCATGAGCAAGATCCCTTATGCTTTTGCAATAGGGAGCCTCATGTATGCCATGTTATGTACACGATCTGATATAGCCCATGCTGTGAGTGTCACAAGCAGATATCAGTCAAATCCAGGTGAAGAACATTGGACTTCTGTGAAGTGTATCCTTAAGTACTTGAGAAGAACTAAGGATATGATATTGGTCTTTGATAACGGAGAACTCCATGTCCAGGGATACACAGACTCAGATTTCATGTTTGATATAGATGATCGAAAGTCGGCATCTAGAAGTCTGTTTGTGTGCAATGGTGGTGCTGTCAGCTGAAAGAGTTCCAAGCAAACCATGATAGCAGATTCCACCATGGAAGTAGAATATATCGCTGCATCAGAGGCTACGAAGGAAGCATTCTGCTACAAGAAGTTTGCAACAGAAATTGGAGTAATGCCATCAGATGCCATTCCTCTATACTGCGATAATAATGGCACCATAGCCCTTGCTAAGGAGCCAAGGTCTCATCAGAAATCCAAGCACATTGAGCGGTGATACCACCTCATCCATGATTACCTCGAGAAGGGTTACGTCGAGGTCAAGAGAGTCGACTCCACAGATAATATGGCAGACCCACTTACAAAGCCGTTGGGATAACAAAAATTCGAAGCCCACCTTGAGAAGATGGGACAAGTGGGAGATTGTTAGATATATGTGCCCTAGAAGCCAGAATTGACTGACACTTGTAATACACTTCTAAGGGCAAAATTATAATTTTGACTATAATCAATAAAATGGGTTATTTTCTATCACATATGTGTATTTAGTGTCTGTGATACATCCTTTGAGTTAATGGTAATGATAATTCATATTTTCAAGAGTTGAAAATTTAAGACATGAATAATCATTATTAACTCATAAAATGCTCCCGACCATAGGATCATCACGAGGATGGTGATTGATCCGAAGGTTGGTGTACAATCGCTTCTCTTTAGTAGATGAGTCTTGAGTCTACGGTGTGGAGACACATCGGAGCGAGAGTACAAGTACTTGTTAGAGAATGAGGGCACTGAGCGTGACCACCTCGAGTAGTCATTAGGAAGTCTACCTTCTCATCAATGACTGACTCAATGCTGTAATGGTGTGTCTGGTTCTTTGACCTGAGGTGCATCGACAGTTCACCTTGAGGGTGTTATAGTTTGACTACACCATTACTCGGTCTCCTAGCCATATGGAACCCTGAGGTGTATGTTGGCTATAGACATGTTCATTGTAGGAACTGGATTGCATCAAGATGGAATCTATCTACCTCGGTGGTAGAGGAGCAGCCCTATGATGATCATGAGAATCAAGTCCAAAAGCCCATGGCCATGGCAGAGTGAAATAATAGAAAGAGTTTCTATTTAGGTTTTCACATCGGACTTGAATCGAATGATTACATCATATGACAGAAACTGGGGTTTGACGAGTTCACCTTAACCCTAATCTGATCGAGGCTCAAGATAGAAGAACTTAATCACATAGGTAGCTGCACCAAGAGATTCGTATTCAGCTCTGATGGGTTGCCACCATATACTGCTAGGTGTCACTGGTGGATTTTGGAAGCAATTAGAATGATTTAGATGATCGATCATTCTAGCTGTTCGAATTAGAAGAGTTTTGGTCCATCGAAAGGAGTTTCGATGATGTTGATGATAAAGATCATGACATATCCTATTATATACAGAACTAAACCTAACTAGATCACACAAACAAAGATTTGAATTTGGTGATCATCAATTGAACTGATCCAGTTTAGTTGATCTAAATGAGATTCAATTAGGTTCAAGAAAATCGTCCTAGCACTCGATTGAACCTAACGTTCTTCTTTTGCTATCATAAATAGTTATCCAGACTGAGCCAAAGGAGTTTGTGCTCATTCAAAGGCCTTCACCTGATCTGACTGGAGTCTATCCAGATTAGAAAAGGGTTATCTTATTTTGTAAGACAATACCTACCATTTTTGGTCATCTGCCATTTCTCGTCCTTTGACTTTGGTCAAAAGTTGACCTTTAACTGATCAAATGTTGACCATTGATACTTTGACTTTTGTCTACATGTCATGCACCTATTGGAGAGCTGGTGGGGGCCTGTCCCCCTGCTAGAACCTGGCAAGGAGGAGGGCGCATGCCACCCTTGGCTATGCCCAAGCTGGAGGCACCCAGGAGTTTCTGTTGGATAGGGACTCCATCTCCTTTTTGAATTCCACTTAGAGTTCTCCTAAGAACCAACTTTGATTGGTCTTAGGCGCCATATAAGGAGGAATCCAGGGGACTCTATTTCCACCAATCAGATTTAGATCTGATTTTACAAAGGGTTGTGATTGGTTGGGAAGAAGAGGAGTTGGATTACGCTTAGTCTATAAATAAGACCCTGCACCCAACTCAAAGAGCATCACAATTCTCCACGCCCTAAGGCTACTTCTCCTCTCCTCCTCCATGCCAAAGCACCTTCTCCCTCTCCTCTCCATGTCCAAAGAGGTTTGGATTCTTGGTTGGTGCAATCCAGATGAGAGAAAAATGACTAAAAGCAAGAAGGCTGCGCTGCTACAAAGGATGACTGCTGATCTTCAAAAGGTATTTTAAAGATCTCCAAATCAGATTTAGATCTGATTTTTGGAGACATGATAGAGAAGAAGAGGATCTCTAGATCTAGCCCGAGTTGATATCGGTAGAGGCTAAGTGCTTGCATGGCTAGATCCAGAACCTTTCACTGTGTACAGGATCATCAATGGGTAATAGGATTACCCAACATCAAGGTAGATTAAATTTGATTTAATTTATTTAGATTTATTTTTATTATTAGAATAATAAGAATTAGATCTGAAATATTTTAGATCTGATTAAGATCAAAGAAAATTTTTTTTGAAATATATCTCTTAATCTGATCAGATCTGAACGAACCTGGTCTAGAAAATTAGAATTTTCCTTCATTTAGTAGCTAGGCTAGGAGTGGATGTCTGAAAATTTCCAAGGGAGCTTTGGTGGTGATGAGAGGTAGAAGATTGAGCAACAATCCTTATAGAATGAAAAGCTCAGTAGTAAATGATAGTGAAGAGGTGCTAACAGCGGTACAGGAGGAGCAGATTTTATATCAGTTGTGGCCCTATCGGATGGGTCATATGATTGATCGTGGGCTCACTGAACTAAGCAAAAGAGTTATGATCCTAGCCCTAAAGAAGGAGGGCATAGATCTTTGTGAGTCGTGCATCTTTGGCAAACTGCATAGGGTGATGTTTTCCAGATGTACCAAGCATAGCGAGGGAGTGCTAGATTTATTGCACTCAGATGTGTGAGGACCAGCTCCTGTATCAGCTAGAGATGGGGCAAAATACATTGTCACTTTCATTGATGATTTCTCAAGGAAGGTGTGGATTTATCTGATCAAACAAAAATCAAAGATGTTTGTCCGATTTAGAGCCTGGAGAGCTAAAGTAGAGATGGAGTCAGGAAGACAGATGAAGTGTCTAAAATCGGACAATGGAGGAGAGTATACTAGCATGGAGTTCAAGAGGTACTATGAGAAAGATCACATCAAACGCCATTACATGATGAAGATGAATCCCTAGCAGAATGGTATCACGAAGAGAATGAACCAGACATTGACTAAGAAGGCATGGAGTTTGAGGCTGCAGACATCACTCCCAAAGTTCTTTCGGGAGGATGCTCTAATTTTTTCTTATTTTCTTATGAACTGGTCCCCTCATTGTAAGCTGAATGGAGGCATTCTAGAGAAGGTCTGAAGTGGGAAGAAGATAGAGCTAGGATACCTGAAAGTCTTCGGTTGCACAGCCTATGCACATATGGAGGCAATCGAGAGGAGCAAATTGGATCTGAAATCTCAAAAGATGACATTCATAGGATATCCACAAGGAGTCAAGGGGTACCTGTGTGGGACTCTTAAGCATAGAAGTCAGTGATCAGCAAGGATATTATCTTTGATGAGAAGAGCATTTTGAGGAGGTCTGGGATAGATGAAACTGGGAAAACAAAGGTGAACAGCGGTGGCTAGTCAGAGAATGATGGCATGTAGGTTACATCCACTTACAGGAGTGCTCTTGTTGAGGTGAAGCTGGGCAGAAAAGTATTATCTTAGATTGAAAATTAGCATGAAGGGCCGACATTTAGACAGATGTGTAGGAGCAGTCACAAACATCAGATAGAGATGTGCCAGTGGGAGTGGCTTTGCACAAGCCCCAGCATACTATTAGGAGGCCGATTAGATATGGCATTGATGACGTTATCTCCTATGCAGTCATCACTACTAATGGAGATCCAGAGAATTATGCAGAGGTTATGGAGAGTGAGAATCATGATTCATGGATATAGGCCATGATGGAGGAGATGGAATCACTTGAGAAGAATTAGACATAGCAGCTGATGGATCTTCCAGAGGGTGCTCGACCTATTGGCTCAAAGTTGGTGTTTCCAAAAAAAGAAGCACCTTCAGAATAAGGTGGAGTCAGATTCAAAGCAAGGTTGGTAGCAAAAGGATACTCACAAAGAAAGGGGATTGACTACATAGAAATTTTCTCTCCTATGATGCATCATACATCTATTCAAAGTTTTGCTGTCACTGGTGGCACAACATAATATGAAATTGGAATAGATGGATGTGAAGATAACCTTTCTTCATGAAACTTTGGAGGAAAGAATTTACATGAAGCAGCTAGATGGTTTCATAGGGATAGAATAGGAAGAAAAGATGTGTTTACTCAAAAATTCTTTGTATGGCTTGAAATAATTCCCTCGTTAGTGGTATCGAAGGTTTGATAGCTTTGTCTTAAGCCTAGGTTTCAGTAGATGTGAACATGATTATTGTGTCTATGTCAAGGATGTAGATGAGGAAGATGCCCTGTACTTATTATTGTATATAGATGATATGCTCATAGCCAGTAGAAGCATGGATGCTATGAAAAGGTTGAAAAGGGCATTATCATTTGAGTTTGAGATGAAAAATTTGGGTCTAGCTGAGAAAATCCTTGGAATAGAGATTTATAAAGATAGGTGCAAAGGAGTGCTCTATTTGTCATAAGAAAAGTGTCCAGAAGATTCTGAAGAGGTTTGGCATGGAGAAGGCCAAACCTGTAGAGACGTCATTGCTGAGCCATATGTCACTCTCTAAGTTATAGAGGCCCCACTCAGAAGAGGAGAGAGAGTACATTGAATGAGTCCCTTATGCAAATGCTATAGGTAGTGTGATGTACACTATGGTATGTTGTAGATCAGATATAGCACATGCAGTAAGCACGGTTAGTAGATATATGGCTAACCCTGAGAAGGAACATTGAAAAGCTTTGTAATGGATATTAAGATATCTACATGGAACAAGAAATTATGGCTTGGTATTTGGTGGGCAGTCGAAAGGATTTGGAGAACAATCTATGAAGATGTGTGAAGGTTCAGGTCCTCTGGAAGAATTTGTTGATGTAAATTATGCTGATAATCTTGACGCAAGGAGGTCTACTACTGAATACCTCTTCTGCGTATATGGTAGATCGGTATCTTGGAGATCAATCCTTTAGCCAATCACAGTCTTGTCTATCATAGAAGTCAAGTACATTGGGATAACGGAGGCTACAAAGGAAGCCCTTTGGCTTAGAGGGTTGATTGATGAGTTGGGGGTGGAGCAGAGCAAGGTTACACTGTTCAGTGATGGTCAGAGTGCTTTGTTGTTGGCACAAAATCCAGTCTATCATGTGCGCACAAAGCATATAGATGTGAGGTACCACAGAATCAGAGAGCTGGTGGAGGAAGGTGAAGTGGAACTGATGAAGGTCCATACCAAAGAGAATCAGTTTGATGCACTCACAAAGGTACTCTCCAGAGATAGCTTTCAAAGATGTGTGGCACGGATGGATCTGTTAAGAAAAGATGAGTTCATAAGGACTTGGAAGCACCAAGGTGGAGAATGTGAGCTCAGAAGTGGCACTTTAAAATCTTGGAAACATGAAAAGATAGGTCATGGGAAGACAAGAGCGAGATGAAAGAGAAATTAGCTCTTCTAGCAAAGTTCAGAAACTGGGCTGGCTCACCCTGAGACTAAGTTGGCTAAGTTGAAAATTGGGCTAGCTCAGTCTAGGACTAGGTCAGCTAGGTCTTAGAGAAAAGTTCAGATAAAAAGTAGTATTTTTGGATTGGACGGTACGCAACTGGGTTGGCTCAGTCTGGGACTGAGATGACCCAGTCGTAGGTTAGGTGGCTTAGTCTAAAACTGGGCCGACTCAGTTTTTATGGGTTATTATTTTATGTATGTGGGTTGTTTGGGTTTGAAAAGTTTTTCTATGAGCTTGGGCTTGATCCTTTGTAAAGTATATATATTGAAAACTGGTTAAGATTGTAATGAGGCTGAAATATACTGAATAAAAGCTCTTTTCTTTTAAAAAATTCTTCTTCTCTTCTTCTCTATTCCTTGAATTGTTTGATTGTGCTTTTGTAGAAATCTCTAAGAAGTACTTCCTTGTTGCTTGGGTAATCACCGATGGCCACGTCGATCCATGTGGAAAGAGTGCGTATTTTCGACACCCCTTGCCATCGAACTTCTCAAAATTCATCTTGAACCACTTGATCCCATGACTTCAAACAAGTCAAGAATAGATTCCTAACACCCTTCACGATCATACACACCTGCAAAACTATCCTTCAAAGAAGATCTAACTAGCCCTAGATCCTCTTTCCAAACTTCTGTATCACCGTTTCTCCATGTAAACAATCTCTATCTTAATCTAAAGACAACCATGAAGCAAACTAGAAGTTTTAGGATAAAATTTGGTGCAATAGATCTTGAATGTAGTTAACCCTAGGTGTCTTCCTTCTTTCTATGCAATCTAGCCCTGATACCAATTATCAGGAATACGCGCTCTTCCCATACAGATTGGCATGGCCACTGGTGATTAGCAAAGCAACAAAAAAGAACCTCTCAGAAATTAATGCGGAAGCATGATCAAATAATTCAAGGAATAGAGAAGAAGAGAAGAAAAAATTTTCGAGAGAAAAGAGCTTTTATTAAGTATATCTCAGTCTCTTTACAATCTTGACCTATTTTCAGTATATATACTTTACAAAAGGTCAAGCCCAAGCTTATAGAAAAACTCTCCAAATCTAAACAACCCACATACACAAAATAATAACCCGCAAAAATTGAGTCAATCCAGTTTCAGACTGAGCCAGCTAACCTGCGACTGGGTTGGCTCAGTCCTAGTCCGAAAATGCTACTTTTTGTTTGAATTTTTCTCTGAGACCTAGCCGACCTAGTTTCCAACTTAGCCAGCTCAGTCTTAGGACGAGCTGGCCTAGTTTCTGAATTTTGCTTGGAGAGTTGATTTCTCTTTCAGCTCACTTCCATCTTTTCATAATCTATTTTCTCATATTTCTAAGACTTGGGAGTGCCACTTCTGAGCTCACACTTTCATCCTAATCATCAAACCCTACAATGGTATCAGAGCCATCCTTATTAGGTTAAATCATAAGTTGTTTTGCTTAATGGCAAAATGGTAAATATGTTATGATCATGTTTAATTAATCATAATTAGATTATGATTTACATCATTCTATAAGGTTGCCCTGGCATAGTGCTGCATATCCACTATATGGTAGATGGTTGTCCTAGAATGATGGAATCATGCATGACATGTTATATATATATAAATGCTTATGATTTGATATGTTTGATATGATCAATACATACAAATGCTTTATATGATTTGATATGATCATTATTTTTATGCAAATTAATTAGAATGTGCATAAAGACCAGTTAAATCCCTCTATAAAATTATATTAAGTTGTAGTGTAATTAATCAATAGCAGAACCAGTCTTGATGTATAACTGATCGATCGGTGCCTAGGAAAGTGGTTCATGATCGATAAAGAGAACGTGGTTTCTAATTGATTTTATTATTTGGCTTAGCTAATTTATTGATGTCTAAGGAAAGCAATAAGGGGACCCCCACCTCTCTCCCACTTACCTGATCGATTAGATTAATTTAATTTTTGATTGGGGTGCTTAGTATTATATTTACTATATTAAGGCCTTCCTTCATGTTAGGTCATTATTATGTCATTAACCATATTAGGTTTGTTGTACAACCACAAGACCTATTATGGGGGCTGACATAATATTATTCTGGTGCATAATGATGCTTATGGCATTTTGGATATACTGCTTTGTTGTGTAATCATAAGAGTAGTTATATTCCATTTTGACTGTATAGAAATAAAGGATCCTACTTAACTAAAATATTATAGTTTGTTGTGCAACCATAATGCTATTAATGTTTTAGAGGTTAGGATTATATTGAAAATTTTATAAGATACAATTGGAAAGAGTTTCCTACCTTTGAACTTATAAAAGGTTTGTTGTATAACTACAAGACCTTTTATAAGAAATTAGGATTTCTTGATTATCATGATAGAGGGTTATGATATTCAATAAAATAGTAGAAGACATAATTAAATTAAAGTCCTAATTTAATGGTGTATGTTATCATGAGTTGTTTGCTTTTGTAATATTCTTTATTATGTAGATTAAATGGCTTCTTCACTTTCACTGCATAGTATTTTAGATTCAAATAAGTTGACCGATCCCAATTATGTGGACTGATTGAGAAATCTTAAGATTGTACTCAATTAGGAGAAACTCTCTTACATCCTTGATGCCTCTGATCTTGAGCCGGTAGGGGAGGATGCCATTGAAGAGGAAGTAGCCACATATAAGATGTGGTAAAATGATTCACTGATAGTCAAATGCATCATATTCACCTCTATGAGTAATGAATTACCGAGGCAGCATGATGGCATAGATACTCAGTCCATATTGCTCAATCTAAAAGAGCTATATGGAGAGCAGAGTAGAACTACTAGATATGAGATATTTATATAGTTATTCCATGCCAGGATGGTAAAAGAAAGTGCAAGACCATATGTTGATGGTGATTGACCTGATCACTTGATTAGATCAATTAGGTTTTATTATGGATGGAGAGTTAAGTTAGGATCTGATCCTGCAATCACTCTTAGAATCATTTTCTCAATTTATCATGAACTATCATATGAACAAACTAAATACTTTCCTGCTGGAGCTATTAAATATACTAAAAATAGTAGAAAGCCATATCAAGAAGGATAAGGCTCCTCTTCTTCTTGTAGATGGAATCTGCAAGAAGAAGGCAGACAGAAAAGATTCAAAGAGGAGGCTGAACCCTAAAGATGGCATAAATAAAAGGAAGAAAGGGAAGAAGGCCTTCAAATAGATGACCTATTTTTCACTGCAGCAAAGTAGGTCATTGGAAGAGGAAGTGCAAGACTTACCTTGCAACTGTGAAGACTGGTGCAAGTATTGTACCAAAAGATACGTATGAGATACATACAATATTATCATTGAATTCTTTCTTTTCAAACTCTTAGGTATTGGATACTGGCTATGGTTTTCATATCTGCAAATCTTTGCAAGGGCTACAAAAACTTAAGAGTTTGAAGAAGGGTGACTTTGAGCTCTACAACACTGGAAGAGAGTCCATTTAAATAGAAGCTGTAGGAATAAATATCTTGAAGTTATCTTTTGGAAAGAACTTAGAGCTAACAAATTATTATCATATGCCTAAGATCATTAGAAATATTGTATCTATATACTTGTTATAAAAATAAGATTATAATTTTGATGTAACAAGCAATGGTTGCTCTATCAAATATAATATGTTATGGCATTTTTGATAATGGTCTTTTGACTCTATGTTTGAATGATAATATTTTCATATTGATAAAAATACAAAATGTAAGAGAGAAGATATAAATAATACTTTACTTTGGCATTGTCGACTTAGTCATATTAATGAGATTAGGATTAACAAGTTATACAAAGAAAAGTTCTTTGATCCTCATGATTATGAATCATTAGAAACTTATGAATCATGTCTTATAGGTAAAATGACCAAGACTCCATTTAGTGGACATAAAGAAAGGATAAGTGAGTTATTAGAACTTATATATATAGATGTATATGGTCCTATAACAACTCAAGCCAAAGGTGGATACTCTTATTTTATAATGTTCACTGATGATTTATCTAGGTTCGAAATCTTGTATCTTATGAAACATAAATCCCAAGCCTTTGATAAATTCAAAGAGTATCAAAATATGATCGATAAATAAACTAAAAAAAATATAAAAATTCTTTGATCTAATCGAAAAGAATATTTATCCAGTGAGTTTAATGGCTATCTTAAAATTTAGGGAATTCTCTCTGAATGGACCCTTTCTTATGCACCACAATTAAATGGTATAGCCGAAAGAAGAAATCATACCTTATTGGATATGGTACGGTCCATGATGTACTACATAGAGTTATCTATTTTTTTTCTGGGATCATGTCTTAAAGACCACAATATATATCATGAATAAACTACCTTTTAAGTCTGTATCTAGCACTCTATATGAGATATGGAGAGGTAAAAAATCTAATCTTAAGTATCTTAAAATATGGATTTGTTCGGCATATGTCAAAAGAAATTTTGGACATAAGCTAAATACTAGAGCAGATAGATGTCTATTTATAGGATATCCTAGAAATAGTATGGGATATCTATTCTACCATCCTATTGAATAAAAGGTATTTGTAAATAGGCATTCCACTTTCATGGAGAATGAGTTCATCCTAGAAAGAGGCAGTGAGAGAAATATTGAACTTAGTGAAGTTCAAGAAAAAAAATAGACATTTCTCAACCAAATAAACACATAAATAGGAAATAACCAGAACACACAACTCCTATCTAAAGGTCTAATAGAGTGCGACATGCACTTATGAGGTACGAATTCATTATTGAGAATAATGAAGTCCAAATCATTAAGAATGATGAACCTCTGACCTACATGGAAGCAGTCATGAGTAAGGACTCAGACAAATGGCTGGTTGCCATGAAATCCAAGATGGACACCATGTACACCAATAAAGCATGGACTTTGGCAAATGCACCAGAGGGTGTAAATCCTGTTGGATGCAAATGGGTCTATAGAAAAAGATTGGAGCAGATGGCCAAGTTGAAACCATAAGATTAGATGGGTGGCTAAGGATTTCAGACAAAAATAGGGTGTAGATTATAACGAAACATTCTCACCTATTGCCATGCTCAAATCTATTTAAATTATGCTTGCCATAGCAACATACTATGATTATGAAATATGAAAAATAGATGTGAAGACTATCTTCCTTAATGGTTTTCTTGAGGAAGAGATTTATATATTGCAGCCAGAAGGATTTGTCTCAAGTGAGAAACTAAATTAGGTATGCAATCTTAAAAGATCCATTTATGGATTAAAGCAAGCTTTAAGGAGTTGGAACATCCGCTTTGATGTTACAGTTAAAAAATTTGGCTTCATCAAGAATGTAGATGAATTATGTGTGCAAGAAGACTAGTGGGAGTGTTATAGTTTTCTTGGTTCTATATATAGATGACATACTTCTCATTGGGAATGATATCCTAATGTTGTAATCGATCAAGTTATTACTATTAAATAAGTTTTTCATGAAAGATTTGGGAGAAGCATCCTACATACTTGGTATAAAAGTCTATAGAAATAGATCTAAGAGGATGCTAGGCTTGTCCCAATCTAGGTACATTGATGTAGTATTGAAAAGGTTCAGCATGGATGGGAGTAAAAGTGGTTACTTACCCATGAGTCAAGGCATACATCTCTCTAAGAAGATGTCTCCTAAGATACCTAAAGAGAGAAATAGAATGAGTGCTATTCCTTATGCTTCGACAGTAGGATCGATAATGTATACCATGTTATGTACTAGACCTTATGTTGCTTATGCCTTAGACATAGCAAGTAGATTTCAGACTGATCCAGGAGAGGATCATTGGAAAGCTGTGAAAAATATTCTTAAGTACTTGAAAAGGATTAAGGATATTTTTCTAATATATGGTGGATCTGATCTTAAACTAAAAGGATATTCCAACTCTAGTTTTCAATCAAACCTAGATAATAGCAAATCCATTTCAGGATATATCCTTACCTTGAATAGTAGAGTAGTAAGTTGGAAGAGTACCAAGTAGCCAACTATAGCTGACTCAACCACTGAAGGAGAATACAAAGCTGCAAGTAAAGTCGCCAAGAAAGCTGTCTGGATAAAGAAGTTCATCACTAAATTGGATGTTGTTTCTATTGAAAAATATGTCCTAAAGCCAATCATCTAAGTGGTAGATGATTAGAATTAGTATATGAATTATCTAATAATAATAGTTATTTGGCTGATTCATCATCAAAGTTTTATCTTTCTTAAATAAATTTCTAAATTATGATGAAGTTCTTAGAACCATAATTAATCAATAAAGGAGGATTTATCGGATGGTTCTTAAATTCAAATGATAAGTTATTAACAAGGATGATAACTTATCAAGTGTAGGTCGTTGTATGCCATATGCGTTGGTTGTCCTTGTAACTAAGTAGTGTGGAGACACTGGTATGACATCCAGATGAGATATAAGAATATATCTACACTGAACGTGATCAATGTAGCACTCTACTGTCATGAGTAGCTAACTAAGGCTAATGGGTATAAGTGTTCCTCTGACCTGATATCACCACGGTGACTTGCAAGCAACTCATTATACTTTGGTATCGAACTGTCTGTATTTTTAATATAGGTTCGAAAGATTTTTGGGTATAGTCAAATACTTATGAAGTCGGTGTATGAGTCAAGATGGGATTGACCACTCCTGATTAACTTTAGGAAGAGAATGACTCGCTGTGTTTTAATTTAGCAAAACCTAGGCCTGGATAATCCTCATGAGATGTCATGGGATTTGCAAAATTTTGAGACATAATAGAGATGACTTGTATGAGTGTTTGACAGCATACTCAAAGTTGTCTTGAGCATTATTGATCATAGGAATGAATTATATGGTAACCATGGGCCAGGGTTCTAAGAATGTTGCTTTGCATACATTAGACCTATCCAGACATCGGGAACCATTACTAGATGGTAATTTTGATTGGTACATGAATTAATTTCTATGCTACTGACTTAGGTTTGAACCTATGGGGTCACATACATTAGAGCTTGTAATCTGATCAGATGGTTATCGACGATTGAGAATCATTCTAAGGTCAATCCATCAATACGATTAATATTTGACCTAATGCAAGTATTACGAAAGGATCGATTAGCAATTGGATTGCTAATTGACTCAATTTGATTGAGCAATTAGACTGAGATCAAGTTTAATTAAATTAAATTTAATTAAAATTAATTTAGACTTAATTAGATTAAGTTTAATTGATTTATTGGAAAAGCCAATAGCAAGAAAAAATAATTTCATATTTGACTAAGACTTGGGTGCACCAAATTGACTTAGGGTTTAAATCAAAATTAAATATGATTTAATTTGATTTAATTAGGCTCCTAATTGAACTAGGATCATCCTTAATTGGGTGTATTTAATCTAATTGAAATATGATTTAAACTAGGCTTTGACCTAGTCAAATAGGATGAGTCCTAGTGGGATTGGGACTCTCTGTCTTCCTTGTGCCAACAATAGCTCATGCCCCTTTTTTTAATTTTTAGATGTTTATGTAACTTATTCCATGCCCCAATACTGATTCCCATGCCCCCTCTTTGATTAAATTGGAATTTATTTTGATTTGGTCAAAACTAGGAAGTTGTTTGAGTTGGTTTCCTTTTGAAAAGAGTCCATTATATCTCAAACTCTTCCTCCCTTCTTTTGTATTTCTCTCCACGCCAGTAGATATTGGTCTTCTTTTGGCATGATTTTCTAGTACCTCATATAGAAAAATAAGGGAGGCTCTTGGACGCCCCAATTACTTGTTTGATTAGGTCATTTGACCTAGTCAACCCTTTTTTTTATGCCGCCTCCTTCAAGGTATTTATGTGGCATCAAAACTCCTTGCTTTTCCATGGTAAATTAGAAGAATGAAAGGTATTTTGGGCATGCAGAAAGATGGTGCCAAGATTCTTAGAGAAAAGGTCTTCATCTAGACATCAATCATTGATTTCATGAAGGCACAAAGGTATGAGAAGATTGTCTTCTCTTTATTTTTTTTTTGAGTATTTTCTTCTTGATTATTCTTTATGATTTTTATCTAATAAAGACCTGAGAGAGACAGAGAGGAAGAGGGCATGGGATATGTGCTCCAAGGTGTTGGGCATAGAGATCCTTTTTGGACATGATCTGATCATGTCCTGAAGCGAGAAGAAGAAAAGAAGAAGGTCTTCTTGATTATTCTTTATGATTTTTATCTGATAAATATCTGAGAGAGAGAGAGAGAGAGAGAGGAAGAGGGAATGGGATATGTGCTCCAAGCTATTGGGTTATAGAGATCTTTTTTGGACATGATCTGATCATGTCCTGATGCAAGAAGAAGGTCTTCCCTTAGGATTTTCTTGAGAGCCCTTTTTCTCCACCTTTTTATGAGATTTTTATGAGAAAAATTAAAGGGTGTGAGATTTGAAAAAATAGGAAAAAGTCTAGAGGATAAGGTCTCCTCTGATCCTAGCATAGAGATGTTTTTAGGACATCAACTATTGATGTCCTAAAGGAAAAGATTTATCTTCTCCTAGGATTTTTCTATATATTTTTATTTCTATTTTTTGGTAGATCCAAAAGTTGGATTTCTTCCTCAATCCTTCATGTATTCTTCATCTCTTGGAGAGTCCAAGAGATCTGAAGAATACTTATTTGATTAACCATCTAGAGGGATCCACGAGAAGCTAGCACTTCGAGTGGATCTTTGTTTGATGAACCTCCGATCTATATTGCAGGTTCGTGTGGATCACCTGTAGAGGTCAAATATATGTGCAGCTCTAAAAGTAATAATAAAAATCAATCGTAAAGTTCTCAACCAGTGCAAAGGTAAGAGATCTGATCTCTTGGTAACCTAGATATAATCTAGGGTTAGATCTAGAATTATTCTAGGTCTAGGTATTGATATGATCAATATCATTTATGATTAATTTTATTTTAAATTTATATTTGCATCATGACATGTTATAGATTCTTGATGTAGGGTTTTATAATCTGATTACATGCATATTGTAGATTAAACTATTTAGTCTATATCTTTTGCTGCTTTAATTTTGAAAAAATTTTAAAATCTATGTATGAAATCGTGCATGTTTTCCAACAATGATATCAAAGCATCTAGATTCTTTTATAATATGTTTATGTATGCTTAAGAATAAATCTAAAAATTAAAATTAATTAAAGATCGTATATATTGCCATAAGATTGTCCTATTGTAAGGTTAACCCCTTAAAATGAATGGGTTGTCTTAGTATGTGTTGATTTGAACCTAAATCATGAATTATTTAGATTAAATCTAAAAAAATTTATGATTTAATTTTTTAATTTAAATTTAAAATTAAATAGATATTAGATTGACTTTATATTATTTAGATTAGATCTAAATAATATCAGAATTGCACATACTATCATAAGGTTATCCTACCGTAAGGTTTACCCCTTACAGTGAAAAGGTTATCCTAGTATGTACTGATCCGAAAAACTTAAATCATAAATATATTAGATGAAATTTAAAATAATTTATAATTTATTTTTATATTTTAAATCTAATATTAAATGGTTTATGATCTGATTTTGATCATTTAGATGAGATCCATGTGATATGTTTCATGTTTTGATTTAGATCTTCATGTTGCATATGTTGATATGTAGCTTCATTTTTTAATCTAGTTTGCATATGGATGACATATAAGTTTTGTAGAATTTAAATTACAAATTTACTTTCTGCAAAATCCTAGATTTGAAACCCTAGGACATGATCAAAATATTGAAACAAATCAGATCTAAAACCATCATTTGAATTTGATTCAAGGTAAAGTATTTAAAATTTAAAAATATTTTAAATATTAAAATCAAAAATTAGTTCTGAGGTTCCATAAACTCAAACTCATAAGCTTGAACTTAATTAAGAATTAAGTGATTGTTTAGGATCTAGGTTTGTGATTTGAAAATCCTAAGACAACTTTATAAAACATGGGTTAATGGGTAATGGGTTAGCTTTGATCAGATCCTTAACTGGATTAGACCAGGGTTAGATTAAATATAAACTTAGTTAAGAAATTGATCAAACCTAATTAATAGTTAATTAGAATTAGATCATTTCTTTAGATTAATTCAATAATTGTAGTTGATCAAAGTCCATACATCTAACAAATGAATACTGATTATGGCTCAGTAGTTGAGCCTAAGTATTTAGGCAAATCAAATCAAAACTGATAAATCGATTGATGTCTAAGGTAAGTCTGGCATCCCAGACTAGTGGTTTTTAATTAGCAGCCCACTTACCTAGTCATTTCTGATGGTATCTAAGGCAAGTCTTGGAAAACCCTTCCATCGATCTTACTTACCTAGCCAATGTGGTTAATCAGGTTTTGATTAGGTTGCTTATTGATTTGTGCTAACCCATGTCACATAGAAAATCAATGAGACTGATTTTATTCAGTGAGACTGATCTAGGTGCCCATGGACTGAAATTGATCCTAATCCTTATCGACGACTTGAGAAGTCAGTGGAAGGACTTGACTTGGTGAAGTCGATGGGAGCAAATTAGTCCATATTCTTTCTATCCTTAAATCACTAATAATTTAAATTTTTTAAAATTATTAGGTCCTTAAAATGATAAAGTTATGGAGATAATCGAGTCATAGCCTCCCATTAAGGTGTTTGATAATGGGTCCATTAACTCAATAATCATTAGAGGCCCATAGGCATGGTGCTTGTTGACTAATGAAATTATCATTCATCATATGATGACTTAGATGTATCTCTCTAATAGTGGTTAGGTTGACCAACCATAGTTGGGCTTAATCATTCGTTGGTTGGATGCATTAAGTATAGTCATGTTAATGGTTGGACCTAACTGGATCCTTATAGTAGAGGCCCTAGCCAACTGATTAGGTTTCTAGAGCAAAATTAAATTACTAAAAGTTATTTGGAGAAATAATTGATTATGAACTTATCCTTAGATGTACATGGGTTGACCAACCATAGTTGGGCTTATGTGTAGTCTATGTGGATTCTAATACCTACTAGAAAATTAAAGTAATTCTCCAAATTGGAGGTAGAAGCTACCAATTCAAATAAAATAGTGGAAGAACCTTTAGACTAAAGTCTAAGTCTCTAGGCTTAATATAATTCATATATTTAGGTCATTATTCTCTTTTCTCAAAATAAGACTAAACCCTAATTGCTCCTATCACTGTTAGATAGTGATGACTTATGAGACTCAACTTCGATAATTAGTATCGAAAGTTGAATTTAGTTCAGTAGTATGAATGGATTCGTACCGGGGCCTCTTAGCCCAGTAAAAATAATTAGTCAAAAATTGACCCAAATCAGGTATAATGCTTCTACTATTAGAAGAAGGATCATAGGAAGAAGAATTATCTTGCCTTCCTTGACCATAATAGGTTGAACACGAGAAATGAGCAAGAGTTGCTTATCAAGGGTGTTATATGATAACACCTTGAAATTTTTCTGTATGAAATTTTGCTACCTGGGTATGACATACCGATAGTTCTATGCAATTTGTTGCAAGAACTATAGGTAAGTGGAATGTTTGAAAATGATGAAAAATACCTAAACATTTTGGATGAAAGTTCTGTTCCAATCCGAGCTTTAGGAATTGTCAAGATTATTTTCAAAGATGTCATTTTGAGTGATTATCACTATTGTCCATCTTTATGATAAATGTATTCTCTATTGGCCTTTTGGTCAGGAATGATTATCATTTATCAATAAAGAAAATTATTATGATATTATTATAAATAATATTATAATAATATATAGATAATAAAAAAATAATATTTAATATTTATACAATCTGTTAAAGTGTAATGTATACACCCAAGTTAGATTATGTTATGGATATCTATCTTTGGCATTATAGGCTTAGTCATCTTCATAAGAACAAGATAAATGGATTAGCTTGAGAGAAAAAACCTCGACATCAATAATTGTAAATCATTGATAGCCTATGAATCTTATCTTCTTGGAAAGATAATAAAATCACCTTTTACTAAAAAAAATGAAGTCGATAAAGTTCTAAGTCTTATACATAGTGATGTATGTGGACCTATGAACTTAAGTGCCAAAGGAAGATATTAATATTTCATTACAGACGACCATCTGGTCATGGGTGTGTCTAGCCTGAATCACTTAAAATGTTCAAACAATTCAATAATGAAATAGAAAAACAAACTGAATAAGGTATTAAAATTCTTCAATCAGATCAAGGAGGCGAATACTTATCCAATGAAGTTTGTGACATATCTAGGAGAGAATTAGATTCTCTCTTAGTGGATTTTTTTCAGAATATAGTGTATCTGAAAGAAGAAATTGAATTTTGTTAGACATGGTTCAATCCATGATAGGGTTCACTAGTCTACCTGTTTCAGGGTTATGCTTTACCAATTACTTGTTTTACATTAAAAAAGGTTGGATAAATCTATCGCATAGACTCCATATTGGATATGGATCGGGCGTAGACCTAGACTCACTTACCTTCGATTTTGGGATTGATCAGAATATGTCAAAGATTTGCATACAAATAAACATGGACCCTGGTCCAATAAGTGCTTAAGGATTATTAATTCTACTATGCTAAAGAACATAAGATGTTCATCAGTAGTAGGGTATTCCCTTTTAGAAAGGAGTTCCTTAGAGAAGAAATTGATGCCTGTTAAGTTGAATTTATAAAAGTTTGACTGGTAGAAAAGAACTGACGTTATTTGGTAAACCTATAGAACTAGATTTGATCAGATCAAATCTGAAGCCTATTAAAGTGTCACCTTTAAAGAGATCTGGTAGAGTATGGCATTAGCCGGATAGATACTTCTATATCTAGGTTCAAGATGGCGATCCTATTAAGCTCGATGAGAACAACAAGGATCCGATCACCTATAGAGATACAATGTAGTAGCCTGACTCTGAGAAGTGGCTTGGAGCCATATGATCCAAATTAAAGTCTATGAAAATCAATAGTGTATGGACACTAGTTGATTCACCTGAAGGAATAAAACCTATTGGGTGTGAATGAATTTTTAATAGGATCAAAGTAGTGCAGATGGAAAGATAAGGACCTATAAAGCCCATCTGAGTATCATCTCAGAGTTCGAACATACATTCTGAATGTATGTCTTTGTTATGAACAAAGACAAACCCTGTATTTATAATTGGGCAAAATATTTTGTAGTGTTATTTCTTATGATGTTTGAGGATGAAATTCTCTTAATAGGGAATGGCATTCCAGCATTGCAAGAAATAAAGGTTTAGCTATCATCTTATTTCTCTACGTACGGGACCAGACATGGTATACTCACTAGAGGTAGTGAGCAAATACCAGTCTAATCCAATTGAGAGCCACTAAAAGATTGTATAGACAATTTTTAAGTATTTGAAAAATACTAAGGTTCAATAACTCAAATATAGAAGTACTGACTTAAAACATATGGATGTTTTAATTTCAGTCAAAATAAGATGACAATAAGAGAATGTCAGATCATACCCTAATTGTAGAAGCAATCTATTAGAAAGGTTTCAAGCAGTATACTTTAGCCTATTCAATTAGTGATGTAGAGTACATCGTGGCATATGATGCTGCCATGTAAGCTACGCAGTTCTTGAGGTTCATTAACTGGTTGAGAGTGGCACCCTCCACCAATGGTCCAGTCCTATCGTAGCACTGGAGTCATAGCTCAGGCTAAAGAACCCATGGACCAGCATATTCTGAATTGTTTTCACCTTAGATATTAGATCTGGGTGACGTCGATCTTTAGAAGATCGATGTAAAAGGAGAAGTTGACTGACTCATTTGGTAAGGCCTCGGAATAAAGAAGTTCTACAAACTCAAATGAAAGATAGGATATTTGATATTCGTTCTGATTAGCTTTAGTCCAAGTGAGAGTTATTGAGAAATGTGTCCTAAAGCTAATCATCTAAGTGGTAGATGATTAAAATTAGTATATGAATTATCTAATAATAATAGTTATTTGGCTGATTCATCATAAAAGTTCTATCTTTCTTAAATGAACTTCTAAATTATGATGAAGTTCTTAGAACCACAATCAATCGATAAAGGAGGATTTATCGGATGGTTCTTAAATTTTTCATGATCAAATGATAAGTTATTAATAAGGATGATAACTTATTGAGTATAGATCGTTGTATGTCATATGCATTGGTTGTCTTCATAATCAATTGGTGTGGAGACACTGGTATGGCATCCAGGTGAGATGTAGAAATATATCTGCATTGAACATAATCAATGTAGCACTCTACTGTCAAGAGTAGCTAGCTAAGGCCAATAGGTATAAGTATCCCTCCAATCTGAGATCACCATGATGACTTGCAAGCAACTTACTGTACTTTGATGTCGGACTATCTGTATTTCTAATATAGATTTGAAAGATTTCTACGTATAGTCAAGTACTTGTTAAGTTGGTGTGTGAGTCAAGATGGGATTGACCACTCCTGATTAACTTCAAGAAGAGAATGACTCGCTATGTTTTAATTTAGCAAAATATTGGTCTAGATAATCCTCGTGAGGTATCATGAGATTTGCAAAATTTTGAGACATAATAGAGATAACTTATATGAGTGTTTGATAGCATACTTGAAGTCATCTTGAGCATTATTAGTCATAGAGATGAATTATACGGTAACCATGGGCCAGGGTTCTAAGAATGTTGCTTTGCATACATTCGACCTATCTGGACGTCGGGAACCATTGCTAGATGGTAACTTTGATTGATATAAAAATTGGTTCCTATGCTACCAGCTTAGGCTTGAACCTATGGGGTCATATATATTAGAGCTTGTAACTTGATCAAATGGTTAATCGATGATTAAGAATCATTCTAAGGTCAATCCATTAATACGATTGATGTTTGACCTAATGCAAGTGTTGCAAGAGGATTGATTAGCAATTAAATTGCTAATTAGCTTAATTTGATTGAGCAATCAGGTTAAGATTAAGTCTAATTAAATTAAATTTAATTAAAATTAGTTTGAACTTAATTAGATTAAATCTAATTGTTTATTGAATAAGCCAATAGCAAGAAAGAATAATTTTATGTTTGACTAGGACTTGGATGCACCTAATTGACTTAGGATTTAAATCAAAATTAAATATGATTTAATTTGATTTAATTAGGCTTCTAATTAGACTAAAGTCATCCTTAATTGGTTGTATTTAATCTAGTTGAAATATGATTTAAACTGAACTTTGACTTAGTTAAATAGAAGGAGTCCCAGTTGGACTGGGACTCTCCCTCTTCCTTGCAACTGGGACTCTCCCTCTTCCTTGCGCCAATAATAGCTCATGTTCCATTTTTTAATTTTTAGATGTTTTTGTAACTTATTCCATGCCCCAATACTGATTTCCATGCTCCCTCTTTGATTAAATTGGAATTTGTTTTGACTTGGTCAAAACTAGGAAGTTGTTTGAGTTGGTTTTCTTTTGAAAAGAGTCCATTATATCCCAAACTCTTCCTCCCTTCTTTTGTATTTTTCTCCATGCCACCAGATGTTGGTCCACCCCATATTTGGTCTTCTTTTGGCATGATTTTCTGGTACCTCATGTAGAAAAATAAGGGAGGGGCATCCAAGAGTTGGTGCCCCAATTACTTCCTTGTTTGACTAGGTCATTTGACCTAGTCAACCCTATTTTTGTGCCACCCCCTTCAAGGTATTTGTGTGGCATCAAAACTCCTTCCTTTTCCATGGTAAATTAGATGAAAGAAAGGTGTTTTGGGCATGAGGAAAGAAGGTGCCAAGATCCGCAAAGAAAAGGTCTTCATCTGGACATCAATCATTGATGTCATGAAGGCACAAAGATAAAAGAAGATTGTCTTCTCTTTATTTTTCTTTTGAGTATTTTCTTCTTGATTATTCTTTATGATTTTTATCTGATAAAGATCTGAGAGAGAGAGAGAGAGAGAGAGAGAGAGAGAGGAAGAGGGAATGGGATATGTGCTCTAAGGTATTGGAGCATAGATATTCTTTTTGGATATGATTTAATCATGTCCTAATGCGAGAAGAAGAAGAGAAGAAGGTCTTCTCTTAGGGTTTCCTTGAGAGCCCTTCTTCTCCACCTTTTTATGAGATTTTTATGAGAAAAATTATAGGGTGTGAGATCTAGAAAAATAGAAAAAAGTCTAGAGGAGAAGGTCTCCTCTGATCCTAGGATAGAGATGCTTTCAGGATATCAACCATTGATATCCTAAAGGAGAAGATTTGTCTTCTCCTAGGATTTCTTTTATATGTTTTTATTTCTATTTTTTGAAAGATCCAAAAGTTGGATTTCTCCCTTAATCCTCCATGTATTCTTCATCTCTTGGAGAGTCCAAGAGATCTAAAGAATACTTATTTGATTAACTATCTAGAGAGATCCACGAGAAGCTAGCACTTCGAGCGGATCTTCATTCAATGAACCTCCGATCTATATTATAGGTTCGTGTGGATCACCTGTAGAGGATGGATGCATGTGCGGCTCTAAAATTAACAATAAAAATCAACCATAGAGTTCTCAACCTAAGCAAAGATAAGAGATCTGATCCCTTGGTAACCTAGATATGATCTAGGGTTAGATCTAGAATTATTCTAGATCTAGGTATTGATATGATCAATACCACTTATGATTAATTTAATTTTAGATTTATATTTACATCATGACATATTATAGATCTTTGATGTAGGGTTTTGTAATCTGATTATATGCATATTGTAGACTAAAATATATAATCTATGTTTTTTGCTGCTTTGATTTCGAAATAATTTTGAAATCTATGCATGAAACCCTGCATGTGTCTAACAGTTCCTGAAATTGAGAACCCAGTACCACTTTACTATGATAATATTGGAGCAGTTGCTCAAGCAAAGAAACTAAGATCTCATCATAAATATAAGCACATTCTGAGATGCTTCCATCTTGTTCATGAAATAATCGAGAGATAAGATGTAGTCATTGAACAAGTAGATAAAAAGAACAACATAGAAGATCCGTTAACTAAAGCTCTACCATGGTAGCAGTTCGATCACCACCTTAATTATATGGAGTTAAAATATAAGAGCAATTGGCTTTAGTGCAAGTGGAAGATTGAAAGGAATATGTTCTATAAGCCAATCAAAATATGTATTTTGATGGATTATTGTTTTGTCTTCTAGACTCATGTAATGATATTTTAAATCAATAAATACATTTATTTCATCATAACCTATGTCTTAATTATTCATTTAAGATTATGATGAACGCTATAGATTAGAGCTATGATTTTAGGATTATGATAAGATCATACTAGTGAGATCTAAAATCTTAAAATCCTAATCTTAAATATTCCTGATTGATGAAACATCGAGTTGGATATCAATATTTCTGGAAAGACTGGCATATTCTATGGATGTATGATAGAAAGGATGATTGATCTCACAATCACTTGTGTTGACATTAATACAAGGATATGGATGCTTATTAGAGAAAAGTTCGTTGAATTGATCCGACTTGAGAACATCTAATAGAGTTTTATCTACATGTCAATAGATGGTTCTCATAGTAGAAGTTGTGCATGTAATCCTTTGACCTGAGACTACCATAGAACCTTGTACATATGAATCCATATTTTGGTTCCTACTAATTCATGAATCAGTCATGTACGAGGTGTTCTAGACATGGTCGATTGTATATGAAGGTTGTGAGTAGGTCAACATGAAATCGATCACTCCTAGTAAGAGGAGATAGAGCATACTTTTCTTTTGCTAAAAGATAATGCAATAGAATTCAAGACAAAAATATACTATTTAATACAAAATATAATAATAATTATAATAAATTTTTGAGAAATTATTTGTTTGTGCCATTTGAAAGAAGTTTTTTGTTTATTTCTCTGAACTTTATAAATCTAAGATATATAGATCTTTTCAAAATTAAGAATTTGGATATATCATAAGAACTTTTTTTTTAAAAAAGATATCTCTTTCTTTTCTTAAATAGTATCAATCAATTTGAAGCATAAAGATATCAACCTTGTAATTTATTCAAGGTATAATGTCAAAAATATATTCATGCAAATCAGATTATACTCAAGGATATTTTCTTCTTTTTATCAAAGATAAAACAATAGAATATAAAACAATAATGATCTATTTGATATCAATAGAACTAAAATTTAGATCAATTAATGATTTTCTTAAAAGTTTGATACCACTTAAAGATAGAAGAAAAACTAACTTTTAGATTCATTGCTTGAAAATAATATGAATAAAATATGAAAGAATATTTCAAATTTAATTTGATACCAAGTATGAAAGACATTCTTCAAGTTGACGGACAAAATCAATTGAGGTTAAAATGAGAGGAATCTAGATATTGACTCTGTGTTGATCTAACTATGGAATTTCAAATCCTTAGGTGTTAACCTAAAATGCAATGCAACTTAATACATCAAGCATTTTGAATTTTATAATTAATGTCTTATCTTTAAGTTCTTATTTCATACTAAATTTTATTAAAATTTTAATAATTTAGCATTTTATGGAAGAATGTCAAACTTAGTTTTACTTGTATATTTAGTCATTTAAAAATATTTATATCAAATTAAGCATTTTTTTATTTAAATTTATTAATTATAAAATTGATATAAAAATGCTATTATATCATATTGAATTTTAAGATAATTTTGATTCATATCATAACATGATACATAGAGGAGAGCATATTGACCTCTTAAAATCAAAGTATTCAAATCATCAAAATCAATCAATCATACTAATCTTACTAATATATAAAAAAAAATTCAAGCAAGTAAAAATAATATAAAATCATATTAAAGCCAATAGATTCAACCAAAATAACTATAACGATTATTGATGGTATGATATGAGAAAAAGTTTAGATTATACCATGCATCAATACCCATCCCTTTTCATTTCCAAGGAATCCATAAAAAAAAATTTATTTTATTTCAATTATTTTCTTGGTGCACCTGCAAAATTACTTAATAATTTTTGATACCCAAGTCATCTTGGGTCCATGAAAGTTAGAGCTCATAGTTTCTTTTGAAATCCAAATTTATTTGATAGAAGGTTGGCTATTTCTTTTAATATTATATTTAAAAATTTTATGACCAACTTTATTACATTTAAGGCACTTAATTGAATGATTCTCAGTTGAAGCTTTGTTGAGCATATTTTTGTCAAGCTTTTATTTTTTTATTGAATCATAACTAATTCTAGGTTTATCAAAAATAGCTCTTTGATTATTTAAAATGACTTAAAGCTTTTTAGATCCAATTATAAACTTTTTAATCATAGAATTCAAGCTTTCAATCTCTTTCTTTATTTTAACATTTTCTTCTAAATGAGATTTTTCATAAATCAAAAACTTTTCTTTTTCTCTTGCTAAAGATTTTTTAAATTTTAAATATTTATCTTTCTCATCCTCTAAGGACTTCTATGATTTTAAAAGTTTTTCTTTTTCTTCAACTAAAGTTTTTTTAAATTTTGCAAGGTTTTCCTTTTTCTTAGTTAAGATTTCTATTTGTTTCAAAAAAAAAAAAATTCTTTGGCCATGTTTTCTATATTTTTCAAAAGATCTTCTTTTTCACTCAAAATCTTGTCCTTTTGTTTAGCCAAAAAAAGATTAGATTTTTTAAGTTCTTTATTCTATAGCCTTATCTTTTTATGTTCATCCATTAACTCATTGAAAGTTTCATATAATTCATTAAAAGTAAATTTAGAGGAGTTTTATGAAATACCTCATCATTTTGAGTCATGAGACAATAACTTGCTATACCTTCCTCCTCTTTCTCATTCTTCTTTTCTTTGGTTTGCTCCTCCTTAAACAATGCTTTCTTTTTCTTTTGTTTTTTCTTTTTTTTTCATCTTCATGAGCCATGAGGTATATGTTGGGGTGAGCTTGATTATCCTCTTGGGAGCTTGATTTTTTTTTTTTTGATCGGCTCCCTCAAAAGTCATTTTTAATTTCTCCCAAACTTATTTTGCTAAAATACAAGAAAAAATTAGATTGAACTTATTTAGATCTAATGAATAATAAAGCATATTTAAGGTCTTAGCATTTAATTATATTATTTTTTTTATCATGCTTTTTTAATACTTTTGGGTTGTGTGAGCCATCAACTATGATCCTCCATAGACTATAGTCATGTGCTTGTATAAAATTTTTCATCCTAATTTTTCAATAGGTATAATTTGAGCAATTAAAAAATGAGGGTCTATCTATAAAATAGCCTTCATTAAAAAAAAAAATCATTTTGGGTTGCCAAGAACTTTAGCTTTTATTGGTTAGGTCAACATTTAATAGCAGAGCACCTGCTCTGATACTACTTGTCGCCCAGAGGTTGCAACCTAAGAAGAAAGGTGAATTGGATTTATAAAATTTTAGCCAAATTTAGTTTTAAACAATTATGTGTCTAACTTATCTTAATTCAATTTAATAAAAATTTAATAGTGTATGCTATTAGATGGATGCCCTAGAAGCTAGATTGGCTGACACTTATAATACACTTCTAAGGATAATTTTATAATTTTGACTATAAATTAATAAAAAAATTATTTTCTATCATAGTGTATATTTAAAGTATCTTTGATGCATCCTTTGGATTAATGGTAATGATAGTTCATATTTTCAAGAGTTGAAAATTTAAGACATGAATTCTCATAATTAACTCATAAATTGCTCCCAACCGTAGGATCATCATGGGGATGGTGATCGATCTGAAAGGTTGATGTACGATCACTTTCTTAGGATAGATGTATCTTGAGTCTATAGTTTAGAGATACCAAAATGAGAGTATAGATATACGTTAAAGAACGAGAACACTGAGCGTGACCATCTCGAACAGTCATAAGAAAGTCTACCTTCTCATCGATGACTGGCTCGATGCTATAGTGGTGTATCTAGTTCTTTGATTTGAGGTGCATTAGCAGTTCATCTTGAGGATGTTATAGTTTGACCACACCATAACTCGGTCTCCTAGCAATTCGAAACTCTGAGGTGTATGTTGGTTATAGCATGTTCACTGTAGGAATTGGATTGCACCAATAAGGGATCTATCTACCTCGATAGATGAGGAGTAGCCCTATGATAATCATGAGATTGAGTTCTTAAGCCCATGGCCATGATAGAATGAAGATGGTAGAAAGAATTTCTATTAGGGTTTCATATTGGACTCGAATCAAATGATTAATTCATATGACGGATGTTGGGTTTGACGAGTTCATCTTAACCCTAATTCTGTCAGGGCTTAAGATAGAAGAATCCAATCACACAGGTAACTGCACTGAGAGATTTGCTTTCAGTTCTGATAGGTTCCTACCATATACTACTAGGTGTCACTGGTGGATTTTGGGAGCAATTAGAATGATTTTGATGATCGATCATTCTAATTGTATGAATCAAAAAAATTCTGGTCCATCGAAAGGTGTTTCGATAATGTTGATGATAGAGATCGTGACATGTCTCAATACCATATGAAACTAAATCTAACTGGATCACATAAATAGGGGTTTCGATCAGGATGTCATCAATTGAGCTAATCCAATTTGATTGATATGGATAAGATCCAATCAGGTTCAAGATAATCGTGCTAGCACACGATTGAGCCTGACTTTCTCCTTTTGTATTCTTTCTAATTCATCACAACTGAGTTAAATTTGATTTGACTCATTGAATAGGTTTAATTTCATCTAATTAGAATCTATCCAGGTTAGATTAATTATAGAAATTAAATTCATTCATGGTGAAATTGGACTGGGATCAAAAGTTGACCTAATTAAGAGAACTGAGGGTCACCTGATTAGAGGCTTCTAGAAAAGTCTCTAGAAATAATATTTGCTCTTATTTTTGGATATGTGATTGGGCTTAAGTCATACTTTGGGTGAGCCTAATTTCATGATTTTTTATGGTGCCTAGATTGGGTTTCTAATAGAATTTGATTTGGATCAAACTCTTGAAGGGAGGAGTCCCATGCGCCCTGGACTCCTTATCCTTTCTTCATGCTAACTTGGGAGGAGTTTTGGGTGACAAGACCTGATGAAGATCAGGTGGGTGATGTGGGTTATCAGATTGGAGTCCCAGATGATCAAGCAAATGAGTTGCTTGATCACTTAGGTGTCTAGATGGTGCAAGGAACTTGTATAAAAACACCTGCACATAAGGTCCTTGTAGAATTCTGATTGCCAAGTCCATATGCTGTCACCCCTTCCACCTCCTACACTGCCTCAGATCCTCTCTCATCCCTTCTTCTACATGCCAAAAATTGGGTGCAAATCAGAGTAGAAGATCTATTCAAATTGTGAAGAGTTCAGCATCTACGCGATAGTGTTCGTGAGATGGACAGGCAGCCTTTTTAAATTATTTTGAAGGTTCTTCAGATAAGATTCAAATTTGATCTTTGTAAAAAAGATTCATGAGGAGAAGATGTCTAGATCTTGCTTGAGTGGATACCGATAGAGGCTAGACGCGTGCTTGGCTCCTTCCAGAACTTTAAGAAAGATCAGGATCATCGTAGGATAATTAGATTATCCAAATAAGATAAGAAATTAAATCTAATTTAATTTTATTTTTAATTTTTAATATCAGATCATCATGATCAAATCTAAAAACTCTTAGATCTGATTAGATTATTTATAATTTTTTTTAAAAAAAATCCACCCCAGATCTGATAAGATTTGCACGATCCTGTGGTGAAAAATAAGATTTTTCTATAACTGGTATCAGAGTTGCGTTAGTAGTTCTTCAGATCTATTTTAGATCTAATTTATTTTTAATTTTTAGATATCACATCAGATGTGATTAGATCTAAAATTAAAAAAATTATAATTAGAATGATTTAGATCTACAATGTATGAGATGCATGACTAGGTATAGAATAGTTCTATGTGTAGTCTAGCATAATTATATTTTTAATTTAATTAAAAATAATTTTAGATTTATTTAATTTTTATTTTTCTAAAGTTATAATTATTATAATAAGATCTAAAAAATAAAAAATAGAGTTTTAATTTATTCATATAAGATATGTCAGATGCATGCATAGACTAGTCATAGAATAGTTTTATAAATGTCTAGAATAGTTTTGTTTGATGTAATCAAATTTAAATTCTATTTTTTAAATATTATATATGATATATCAAATCTGAAAGCATACATGTTTAATTAAGTTATGATACATGAGATGTATGCAAAACATGTATAAGTTAGATTATTAATTGTATATGCGATATATGATTTAGATCTAACTAGTTTTATGGTAGAAATTATATTTTTGATTAAGACGTTCCCCTTGGTCGTCTGATCATAAGAACAAAGTAGGATTTAAAGGCCCACTCCTTCCATTCAATGGGATGTTCTTAAGATGTGTAGGGGTGCTGCATGTTCATTCTTAATCAAAAATTAAAACTTATTTTTCTACAAAATCCTAGATCCTGAAACCTTAGATTTTTGTTATATATTTTATTTATGAATCCAAAACTTAATTAAGAATTAAGATTATAAAATTAATTAAATCTAAAAATTATGAATTTTTAGATCTAAGACATTAAAAAAATTAGGTTCGAACTTGGGTAGCTTAATTAGGTCTATTGGTTGATGAAACCGGTGGGATCAAAGAAAGCTTAGATTTGACCAATATAATAGGATTAAGTTTGGATCAAGATCGAATCACATTGAGATGTGACTCAATCAAGTCAAGACCTAATTTAGCTTCGCGGTTCGAGCCTGGATTGTAGGCTAACCCAATTAATTCTGATTTGAGAATTTAGTGTCAAGGTAAGTCTGGTAGATATGACCGACTGATTTTTAAATGGGAGCTACTCGACTTGAATGCATTCTCGTCGAGTTAATAGCATATCCCTTCCACCGATCTCACTTACCTAACCATTTGTGTCAATCCAATTTTGATTTGAGGTGGCTAATAATTCAAGCCAACCCATGCCACTAGGTTAGTGATAATTATTATGACTAAGTCAAGTCAAGTTTAAAGAGATCTAAAATAAATCTTCTTAAGAAAATATTAAGTCTAAGATCTTCCACCATTATAAATGTGCGGGTCCTTTCCGAGATTGATTGTTCTCAACTGGTTATAGTGGCTCAATTGCATCGGGAATATGCAACCACATTTATTAGGCATTGGATGCTATGGGTTGGAGGATGGGTTGGGCTCAATATTCTGGATACGATGAGGGATCCAATCAGGAATCCAATTTATACAAATGGTGGGTCTGACTTAACTAAGGAGTGGATCAATATTCTGGGCACAGTGAGATTCATGAATTAGAGATCAGGTTTGGGTGTACCATAATAAGAGAATCATTGGACAAGAGTTGTCCACTCATTGCTTGACCCATCACCAATAATTGTTAGGTGAGGTGATGAGCCAATCAGTGGAACCGCACCACCCACTAAAAATCAATAATCATGAAGATTTTTGCATCTCTACCAAGAAAATATAGGGATCCGAGTAAATAGTGGAAGCCTAATTTATTTAAAAATAAAATTTTTAAATAAATTGATTAAGTCTAATTATAAAATCTAACTAGAAACTTTGACTCTCTATAGCAAAATGTCTGCTTCAAACCCATTAGCCCGTATCCTGGACACCCATAGATTGATCGAACTCAACTACAAGGATTGGCTCCAAAACTTCAAAATTATTTTGGGTTTCGAGAAGTTGACTCTTGTGTTGGAACAAGATTCTCCCATATAACCAATCCATCCATCCATTGATCAGAGAGCATCTCTTGAGAAGTGGATGGATGAAGATAACAAAGTCAGGTATGACATGTTGGGCTCGATGTCTGATGAGCTCCAGCACCAACATGAAGATATTAAGACTAGTCACCAAATATTGGCTTATCTATAAGAGTTGTTTAGTGAACAGAGTCGTGCAGCCAAATATCAAGTCACTAAGAGACTGTTTAAGGCTCAGATGCGTGATGGGCAGTCAGTTCAAGATCTTTGTCTAATGATGATCAAGAACTTAGAAGAGCTTGAGAAGCTTGGTATGAAGCTAGTTAAGATCTGCAGATTGATATAATTCTGTAGTCCTTAACTGATGCATATGGACAGTTCATTATGAACTTTCATATGCATAAACTTCAGAATACCTTGATTGAACTTATGAACATGCTCATTGTTGCTCCAAGAATTGATTTTGATGATTACAAAGTATTTGAGGAGATTACTAATAAATTTAGCTTGAAAAAAGATTTTTTTTTATTTTAGAAGCAAAATTATAATTTTATCAAGTTTTGATCTAAGAGCCTCAAGAGAAAGTATAGAAGATTTCTAATCTTTTGGAGGTAGTCCCATGATTTTTGAATGCTTATTTTGGGAGAAAATTAAGTTTGAAGTGAAAGGATAGATCCCTAGGTTGTCGCCTGTTAAAAAAGGCAGTTTGGCATGCTGTCTCTATGCCAAGATGCGACCCCAGGGTCGACCTCTGCTGTTCCGAAGGCTAGAAATATAGAACATCTATTTTTCTGAATTTTGTCTCAAAGGTCGACCTCGAGGTTGATTCCTATGCCATGAGTCAACCCATGAGTCAACCCCTATGCCATGAGTCGACCCATGAGTCGATCCCTACAATAAAAATTTTTCTGTAATGGCTATTTTTTTCTCATTTTGATAGATTTTAATGGTTTTTTTAATGTCTCCAATGGATACAAATCTTACATAGGATTCTCTCCTCCATCTATTGAAGATTTAAAAGGCTTTAAAAAGGAAAAAATACAAGAGATTGGTGTGATTCAATTTCAGCCATAAGCAAAATTCATCTTCAAATAAAGAAGCTTTCATTTCAAGTTCACCTACCTCTCAAGAGCTCTTTCAAATCTTCAACAATCTTGAGAAAAATCAGAGAAGCTTCCTCCATTATTGTGAAAAGTGTTCTTAAGATTTTATTTGCTCACAAAGGGAGCTAAACTTATATTTGATTGTCATTAAATCTTTTACTCTGCTTTACTATTTTGATTTAAACCTATGCCATGAGTCAACCCATGAGTCAACCCCTATGCCATGAGTCGACCCATAAGTCGATCCCTACAATAAAAATTTTTCTGTAATGGCTATTTTTTTCTCATTTTGATCGATTTTAATGGTTTTTTTAATGTCTCCAATGGCTACAAATCTTACATAGGATTCTCTCCTCCATCTATTGAAGATTCAAAAGGCTTTAAAAAGGAAAAAATATAAGAGATTGGTGTGATTCAATTTCAGCCATAAGCAAAATTCATCTTCAAATAAAGAAGCTTTCATTTCAAGTTCACCTACCTCTCAAGAGCTCTTTCAAATCTTCAACAATCTTGAAAAAAATCAGAGAAGCTTCCTCCATTATTGTGAAAAGTATTCTTAAGATTTTATTTGCTCACAAAGGGAGCTAAACTTATATTTGATTGTCATTAAATCTTTTACTCTGCTTTACTATTTTGATTTAAATTTTGGAAGGATTCCAAAACTTGGAAAGGTTGATATTAGATTGGTTTGTACCCAAAAAATAAGTGTTCTAGCTTGGGATAGCTAGGGTTGGTGGTTTCTAATGGTGTATTCAGTTTGAATATGGTTAGTGAATTTTAATTTCCAAGTAGGAGCTTGGAGAGTGGATATAGGTGCAAGGAAAGCACCAAACCACTATAAATCTTACTTATTTATGGTATGCTTGCTATCTTTCTTTTCTTAGTTTGTTAAATTCTTTCTCTCTAATCTTTTATATTTTTTTCTAACCTAAATCGCTTCACACACACGTCTTGCATATCATCATTCAATTTTGATATCTTTAAATTAGTTTTAAAATTTTAAAAATCCAATTCACCCTCCCTCTTGGGTTGCATAGCTGGAAAACAAGTGGTATCAGAGCCCAGTGCTCTAGCCCTACTTTGATTTAACCATCAAAGAGCCAAAGATCTATGGCAACCCAAGTTAGTATTTTTCTAGCCAACGGGCAGTCCACAAATCGACCTCCACTTTTCAATGGATCAAACTATACCTATTGAAAAGCTCGGATGAGAATTTTCATACAAGCACTTGACTATGATATGTGGAGTATCATAGTTAATGGACCACACACATCCACTAAGATAATTGATGGTGAGGAATCAATCAAACTTGAAAAGAAATAGGATGAGATTGATAAGAAAATGGCTCGACTCAATGCAAGAGCCATGAATGTTTTTATTGTGCTCTAGATGCTAATGAATTTAATCATATTTCAACTTGCATGTCGGCTAAGAAAATATGGGATAGGTTAGAAGTAACTCATGAAGGCACTAATCAAGTTAAGGAGTCAAAAATTAACATGCTTGTGTACAAATATGAACTTTTCAAAATGGAGCATGATGAGTCAATAACTATAATATTTAGTAAATTCATGGATATTATAAATGATCATAAAAGTCTTGGCAAGTCTTATTCTAACAGGGACCTTGTGAGAAAGATTCTTAGGTCTTTGCCAAGGATATGGAAGGTCAAAGTGACTACAATCCAAGAAGCCAAAGATCTGAATGTTTTACCCTTGGAGAAGCTTCTAGGATCATGAATGACGCATAAGCTAAGCATGAAACAACATCAAAAAGAAGATGTCAAGAAAAAGAAGATAATAGCCCTTAAATCCATCACTCAACAAGATGAGGAATCTGATGAAATGAAAGATGAAGAACAAGATAAAGAAAAAGCCCTCATCACAAAAAAGTTCAAGAGATTTTTGAAGAGAAAACAAGGGATGAGGCAAAGGCTACCTACCAAAAGAAAGTAAAGCAAGGAAAAGGATAGAGAGCAGCCCCTTATTTGCTATGAATATAAGAAGTTGGGGTATTTTAGGTCTGAATGTCCTCAACTTAAAAAGATTTCTAAGAAATACAAGAAAAAGGCTATGGTGGCAACATGGAGTGATAGTGATGACTCAAGCTTCGAAGAGGAAGAAGCTCATGAACAAGTCAACTTGTACCTTATGACATATAAGAATGAGGTAAGTGCTGAAATTTTAAATGAATTTATATTCGAAGAACTTCAAGAAGCCTTCTATGATTTAGTAGATGATTTAAAGAAGTTAGAATCTAAAAACAAAGAACTAAAATTAAAAAATCAAGTCTTGCTAAAAGAAAATGAAACTATCCTAAGTGAAAATCTAGTCTTAACTCAAGAAAATCTAAATTTAAAAAATAAAATTGATAATTTAAAATTGATAGTTAAAAAATTTACTTTGAGTTTAAATAAACTTCATATGATTCTTGAAAATTAAAAGACTGTTTATGATAAAGCCGGTCTAGGCTATAACCCCCTAAGAAAACAAAAATTTTTGAAAAATATTTTTGTATATTCACAAAGCAATAAATTTTTAAATGTTACTTGCTTTAAATGTGGTAAACTAGGACACAAATTTTATACATGCTTCTTTAACAATTTAAATATAAAAAAATATGGATTCCAAAAGGAACCATTGTGACTAACCTTAAAGGACCCAAGAAAACTTGGGTACCTAGAGTAAGAACTTGATTTTGCATGTAGGTATATCTTTCATCCAAAGTAGAAAATCAAAGATGGTATCTTAACAACGGATGCTCAAGACACATGATCAGTGATGAGTCCCAATTCATTATGCTTGATGCTAAAAATGAAAAGATGGTCACATTTAGAGACAATGGCAACGGAAAGATCATTGGTATAGGTAATATCGGTATCACTCCCTCCAAGTATATTGAAAATATTTTATTAGTAGATGATTTAAAACATAATCTCTTAAGTATTAGTTAACTTTTGACAAGGGTTACAAAGTTATTTTTGAATCTTCATTATGTATTGTAACTAGTCCCAATGATGATGGCATTAAGTTTGTTGGTTATAGGCATGGTAATGTTTATATGATAGATTTGAATGATCTTTCTATGATAAATATGCAATGTCTAGTAGCTATGAATGCCATAATTAATGAGACTAATTGGCTTTAGCATCATAGGCTTGTACACATTAGTATGCATTCACTTTCAAAGCTTATCAAAAAGGAATTAGTTACCAGTTTACCAAAATTAAACTTTGTGAAAGATAAAATTTATGATGCATGCCAACTAGGTAAACAAACAAGAGTTTCATTTAAATCTAAGAACATTGTTTCAACTTCTCGACCATTGAAACTTTTGCACATGGTTTTGTTTGGTCCTACAAGAATAACAAGCTTAGGTAGAAAATGTTATGATTTTGTAATTATCGATGACTACTCACGTTTTATATGGATTTTCTTTTTGGCACATAAAGATGAAACTTTTCATGTTTTCATAAAGTTTTATCGAAAAGTTACAAATGAAAAAGGATTTTCAATTCAAAGCATTCGAAGTGATCATGGAACCAAATTTGAAAATCAAGACTTTGAAAAATTTTGTGATGAAAAAGAAATTAGCCATAATTTTTTAGCACCTAAGATACCCCAACAAAATGTAGTAGAAAGAAAAAATAGAACTCTAGAAGAAATGGCTCGTACTATGCTATGTGAAAGCAACCTTTCAAGATACTTTTGGGCGAAAGCAATTAACACAGCATGTTACATCTTAAATTGTACCCTAATCAGACTAATTTTAAAGAAAATATCTTATGAGCTTTAGAAAGGAAGAAAATCTAACATTGCATATTTTCATGTTTTTGGTTGCTGATGTTTTATTTTGAACAATGGTAAAGAAAAATTAGGTAAATTTGATGCAAAATCCGATGAAGCTATTTTTCTTAGTTACTCCTCTTCTAGTAAAGCTTTTAGAGTTTTTAACAAAAGAATCTTAGTAGTAGAGGAGTCAATGCATGTTGTTTTTGATGAGACCAATGATCTTCCATCAAAAAAAAGTGAGGGTATTGATGATGCAGATCCTCTTATAGAAGGAATGAAGGAGATCATCCTAAAGGATTCAATAATTCAAAATGAGGAGAATCATGAAGACAAGCAAGAAATTAAGGGTGAAGGACAATAAGAACAACCTTAAGATACAAATGATCTTCCAAAAGAATGGAGGTATGTTTACAATCATCCCAAAGAATTAATTATTGGTGATCCTACACATAGGATAAGAACTCACTCTTCACTTAGAGATGCATACAATCATTTTGCATTTATTTTTTATTTTGAACCCAAAACCATTGATGAAGCCAAAAAAGATTATAATTGGATAAATATAATGCAAGAGAAACTTAATCAATTCAAAAGAAATAATGTATGGACCTTAGAATAAAGACCTAAAAATTATCCAATAATTGGTACAAAATAGGTATATAGAAATAAATTAGATGAAAATGAAAATGTAATTAGGAATAAAGCAAGATTAGTTGCAAAGGGTTATAATCAAGAAGTGGAAATTGATTTTGATGAAATCTTTGCATCTATTGCTAGACTAGAAGCAATTAGACTTTTACTCACTTATGCATGCTTTATGAATTTCAAGCTATTTTAAATGGATGTTAAAAGTGCTTTTCTAAATGGATATATTGCCGAAGAAGTTTATGTAGAATAACCTCCTAATTTTGAAAATCATGCTTTTTCAAATTATGTTTTTAGATTAAACAAAGCATTATATGTTTTAAAACAAGCACCTAAGGCTTGGTATGAAAGACCAAATAAATTCTTGCTTAATAATGGATTTTCAAAAGAAAATATAGATACAATCCTTTTTATTAAAAAAGATCATGATAATATCTTAGTAATACAAATATATGTTGATGACATTATATTTGGATCTACTATTGAAATTTTATGTCAAGATTTTGCTAAGCTCATGCAGGAGGAGTTTGAGATGAGCATGATAGATAAACTAACATTCTTCCATAGACTTCAAATTGAACAAACAAAATAAGAGATCTCCATCACTCAAAGCTAGTACACAAGAGAACTACTCAAGAAATTTAGGATGGAGAGCTCCAAAGCAATTGGTACCCCCATGAGTCCATCATGTAAACTTGATAAGGATGAAGGAGGTAAAAGTGTTGATCAAAAACTTTATAGAGGCATGATTGATTCTTTATTGTATTTAACTACTAGTAGACTAGATATCATGCTTAGTGTTTGTTTATGTGCACAATTTCAATCTAATCCAAAAGAATAATATTTAAATGCTGTAAAAAAAATACTTAAATACCTAAAAGAAACTCAATCCATAGGTTTATGGTACTCTAAGAATTCATCAGTTGATTTAATTGGATATTCAGATGCAAACTTTACTAAATGTAAATTAGATAGAAAAAGTACTAGTAAAACTTGCCAATTTCTATGAGTTAACTTAATCTTTTGGTGTAGTAAGAAGCAAAATTCGGTAGCATTGTCTATGGTCGAGGTCGAATACATTGCAGTCGAAAGCTGTTGTGCACAAATCTTATGGATTAAGCAATAATTTGAGGACTTTGGCATCAAACTAAATAAAACTCCCATAAGATGTGATAATACTAGTGCCATAAATCTAACTAAGAATTCAATCCAACACTCTAAGTCAAAACACATTGAAATAAGACATCATTTCAGAAGAGAGCATGTTCAAAATAATAACATAATTCTTGATTATATTTGTAATAAAAATCAATTGGCTGATATTTTTACTAAGATCTTAAGTGATGACAAATTCTATGAAATTAGGAGAGAATTAGAAATTTTAGATTTTTTTGCTTAAATATCCTTCTTTTGATCCCAACTTATCCTCTACTAATATTTTTGGATCAAATTTTGAGACTTAATTTCATTGCTTTAAGTTAAAAATTATCCATTCTTCTTATCTTTTTCTTGACTATAAGAAGAAAAAATATTTTTAAACTTAATAAAAAAATCATGGATAAATAATTGTACTTCATTTATCTCATGAATTTATTTAAGCATTCTAATGATTTTGATCATTTGATTCATTTTAAGCAACTATTTGTATTTTATATTTTTTGATCATATCATTTATTCTTTCTAAAAATTAATTGGTATCAAAAAGTTATTTTTGATCTTAAAAGAGGATTTTAGTTTTTTTTTTAATCAACTGATATCAAACAGCTTACCATTTATTTTATATTTTATTGATCTTAAAATATATATATAATAAAAGAAAAGAACAGATTATCCCTAAAAAATTGAATATATCTTATAATTTACTTTGAATGATCTATTTAAAATCTTTAATCTTTGAAATGTTCCATCTCTCTTGAATCTTTGAAGTTTAAAATAATTTTATTTAATGCATTTATATTATTCAAAAAGGGAGAGATGTGTTTTTAATCCATGTTGTTCATAAATAGAATTAAAACAAAAGGATATTCATTCTAAATTTGTTGTATTCTTTCAAAATGGGGAAGAAAAGCTAAAAGGTAAATTTATCCAACAATAATTATGAAAAAGAGGGGAAGAAAATATTATGTGATGAATTTTTTGGTATTTACTCTTAAAAAATAAGGAAAAAGATGTTTGTTTGTTAAATATTATCTAGTTAGCCTTGACTGAACATTCTAATTAATTTGAATTAAGAATAATAAACTTTGATAGTTTTATGATCCTTTTAACTTAAGCCTTCATGTGATTATTCAGTTTAAATTTAATTAATTTAATTACCAAATTAATTTTGATAACTAATTAAAGTTAAAGCTAATTTAAAATATATTCTCACTCTAAATAAATTAATTTTGATAAATACTTCTAATTTTAAAATTTATTTAAAAATATGAATATAATATAAAATTTTTAATGTACCTTTAAAAATTTTTGTAAAATTATTTTTGCTCTGATACTATATTTATTTTGCTCGATACATTTCTAATATATATCTTTTTCGAGCTTAATTGACTAAAATTTATTTAAGAAAAAAAATAATGAATAATGAATTAAATATTGTGCTTGATTCTACTGTTCAAATCTTTAAAAAGCTCTAATTTTCTTAAAGCTTAAAAGTACATACTTGAAAATTTGTTCAAAGAATCATATTCATTTAAAAAGGAGGAAAGCCTTTGATATTTGAATTTAAGCTAATTTTTGTAAAGAAAGAAATTTCAAAAGATAAGCTTTTAAAAGAGAGATGATTCAATTGATTTGATTCAACTTTTTGAATTTGATATATCTATCATTTGACATATTCCATCACATCTCTGATTTCTTATCTGATTTAAATGCTTCTAGCTGTGATCTCTACTAGATTTAGTTTAGTCATCTTTGTATTAGGTTATGATCTAGTATCTCTTAGTTGTTTCTATGAGTTGTTGATCAAGTCATAGTTGGTTATATTTTTTTTGGATCAAACTTATGGCATTGGTACTATTGGCTGTTTGGGTCATGGATAATTGTATCCATGAATTTTGTATATTTTGATGGCCTAATTCTCATGAATACTTTTGATACCTTTATATTTTATATGTTTAGCACTTATATATTTTGATGACTTGATGTTATGATAACCATTTGGATGTAAATATGTGATGATATCGTTTGAATGATATGAAATGAAACCTTTATGAATTGGCTAAATTTTATTATGATCATTATGTTGTAAATTAAAAGTTCATTATGTTATAAACTCTTATTCTACTAGGAAAACATATGGAATAACTTAAGGGATAGGCTTTTTCATTTTTGAATTTTAAAATCCTTTAAGATCTTACTTGATGATGTCAAAAAGGGAGAGTAGAGTAAATAAAATTATAGTATAAGCAAAATTAAAGTAAAATTGATAAAAAAATAAAATAGAAGTAAAATTGATAAAAGAAATAAATAAGCCAAATACTTTTGTAAATTATTTAAATGTCTGACAATAAGTAATCATCAAACTACTCTTGATGCTATATTGGTCAAATAATTGAATATAATATCCTAGTATATGATGTAGCATGTTCCTTCAAAATTTTTGAAATCCTCAATCAATGCTTCAACATGCTTTATTTTTGCTTATTCTCAAATATTTTATCATCATCAAAAAGGGAGAGATTGTAGCTTCAAGAAATGATTTTGATGATTATAATGCATTTGAGAGGATTACTAATGAATTTGACTTGAAAAAAGACTTTTTGTATTTTAGAGGCAAAATCATAATTTTATCAAGTTTTGATCTAAGAGCCTCAAGAGCATGTATAGAAGATTTCTAATTCTTTGGAGGCAGTCCCATGATTTTTGGATGCTTATTTTGGAAGAAAATCAAGTTTGAAGCAAAAGGATCAATCCCTAGGTTGTCTCCTTTTAAAAAGGGCTGTTTGGTACGCTGTCTCTATGCCAAGAGTCAATCCCAGGGTCGACCTCTGCTATTCTGAAGGCTAGAAATATAGAACATTATTTTTTTGGATTTTATCTCAGAGGTCGACCTCAAGGTTGATCCCTGTGCCATGAGTCGACCCCTGTAATGAAAATTTTTCTGTAATGATTATTTTTTTCTTATTTTGGTAGATATTGATGGTTTCTTTAATGTCTCTAATAGCTACAAATCTTGCCTAGGATTCTCTCCTCCACCTATTAAAGATTTAAAAGACTTTAAATAAGAAAAGATACAAGAGATTTGTATGATTCAATTTCAATCCTAAGCAAAAGTCATCTTTAAGCAAAGAAGCTTTCATTTCAAGTTCACATACCTCTCAAGAGCTCTTTCAAATCTCCAATAACCTAAAGAAAAATCAGAGAAGCTTCCTCCATTATTGTGAAAAGCATTCTTAAGATTTTATTTGCTCATAAGGAGAGCTAAACTTGTATTTTATTATCATTAAATCTTTTACTCCGCTTTATTGTTTAGATTCAAGTTTTGGGAGGTTCCAAAACTTGGAAAGGTTTGATCCTAACCTTGAATAGGATTGTATTGGACTGGCTTGTACCCAAAAAATAAGTGTTCTAGCTTGGAATAGCTAGCGTTGGAGGTTTTCAATGGTGTATTCAGTTTGAATATGGTTAGTGGATTTTAATTCCTAAGTAGGAGCTTGGAGAGTAGATGTAGATGCAAGGAAAGCATCGAACTACTATAAATCTTGTTTGTTTATGATGTGCTTGCTATCTTTCTTTTCTTAGTTTGTTAAATTATTACTCTCCAATCTTTTATATTTTTTCTAACCTAAATCGCTTCACACACACATCTTGCATATCATCATTCAATCTTGATATCTTTAAATTAGCTTTAAAATTTTAAAAACCCAATTCAAGCCCCCCCCCTCTCTTGCATTTCATAGCTAGGCAACACTCGTTACTGCTGAGCTTTCTATGAAAGGTTCTAAAGACTCAGTCCTTGCTGTAGAGCGGACTTCTTCTAAGAGAAAGTCTTTTGAAAAGAAGAAGAAGTCCATGAAGAAGTAGAATGTGGATGGTGGGAAGAAGAAGAAGGTAGAGACGAAAAAGAAGGCCAACAAAGAAAAATATTTTCATTATAATACTGAAGACGATCGAAAGCAAAATTGTCCTATTTACCTGGCCAGCCTAAAGAACAAGAAGGAGGCAGGTTCTTCTGGAGGTATGCTCATTATAGAATCTAACCTTATGATTTTTTCTGCATCTAGTTGGGTGCTTGACTCTGGTTCTAGTGCTTACTTATGCACTTTCATGCAGGATCGTGAGGAGAGCAGGGGCTGAGGGATGGTGAGATGATCCTATACATCGAAAATGGAGCAAGAGTTGCTGTTGTGGCCATGGAAACCTACCCTCTGTGATTACCATCAGGATTAGATTTAGTCCTTAGGAACTATTTTTATATGCTTGCAGCAAGCAGTAATTTGATTTCTATTTCATGTTTAGCATAGAAAGGCTATGTAATTAGTTTTCTTAAGGATCATTATAATATTCTTTATGAAAGAAATAAAATTGCAAGTGATTTTCTTATAAATGGTCTCTATCATTTACATATTGATGTTTCTATTTTTAATATCGAGCAAAATGTGAATGCCATAGGATCAAAGTGACCTAGGGATAGTCTAAATGATTGGTATCTTTGGCATCTTAGGCTAGGTCATATAGCTAAAGATAGGACTAACAAATTAGAAAAATCCAGGCTATTGAGTCCGTTGACTTTTGAGTCATATCCGATTTATGAATCATGCCTTCATAGCAAAATAACTAAGCTCCCTTTTGTAGGACATGGAGAAAGGGCCATAGACCTACTTGTCCTAGTACATATTGATATATGCGGCCCATTTGATGTGCCGATTAGGGGCAATTATGTCTACTTCATCATCTTTACCGATGACTTATCTGGGTATGGGTATGTGTATTTGATGCGACATAAGTCTGAAGTTTTTGAAAAGTTTAAGAAATTTAGACTCGAAGTAGAAAAGCAAATAAAAAAATTTATTAAAGTTCTTCGATCATATCAAGGAGGCAAATACATTAGTCAAAAATTTTTAGACTATCTTAAGAATAATGGCATAGTCTCTCAATGGACTCCATCTAGAATGCCTCAACTCAATGGGATTTCAGAATGAAGAAATTGGACCTTATTAGATATGGTCCAATCCATGATGAGCTTCACAAACCTTCCTGAGTTTTTTTGGAAACATAGTTTGATGACTGCTATATATTTACTGATAGAATTTCCTCCAAGACCGTTCCTACCACATCGTATGAGATATAGCATGGTAAGAAATCAAGTCTAAGTCATCTTAGAATTTGGGATTGTTCGACCCATGTCAAGAGACGATGGTGGATAAATTAGATTCTAGGTCCTTTAGAGCTCGATTTATTAGATATCCTAAAAAGTCATTAGGATATTATTTCTATCTCCTAGAAGATCATAATGTGATTATGAGTCGACACGCCATCTTCCTTGAAAAATAGTTTATTCAAGATGGTGGCATCGAAAGATAGATTAGACTCGAGGAGAAAGTTTTCGATGAGAAACAAGCTAAGGAACCTATGAAACCCAATCAGATTGAGCTAAGAAACCTACGGAACCTAATCAGATTGAGCCAACCCAGACACTACCTCCTCCACCTCAAAGATCAAGAAGAATTTTTCATTCTCCTGAAAGGTACTTATGTACTATATCAGAAGACAGAGAAAATATTCCTCACAAAAAATGAGGTTCATGATGATATTCCAAAATCTATGACGAGACGATATCAGACATCGACTCCAAGAAATGGTTAGAGGGAATGAGGTCAGAGATTGACTCAATGCATTCGAACCAAGTCTGGACCCTGGTAGATTCACCTAAAGGTATAGTACCTATTGGGTGTAAATGGATCTTCAAGAGAAAGATAGGTACCGATGAGAATGTAGAGACATTCAAAGCTAGGCTCGTAGCAAAAGGGTATAGTCAGCACAAGGGCATTGACTATCAGGATACTTTTTCACCAGTAGCCATGCTCAAATCCATTCGCACATTGTTTGCTGTTGCAGCTTATTTCAATTATGAAATATGGCTGATGGATGTGAAAATGATATTCTTAAATGAATATCTTGAGGAAGATATCTATATGGAATAGCCACTAGGTTTCACATCCAGTGATAATGATCACAAGGCATGCAATCTGCAAAGATCCATATATGAACTTAAGCAAGCATCTCAAAGCTGAAATGCTCATTTCAATGATGTAATCAAATCATTTGGATTCATCAAGAATGAGGAGGAGCTCTGTGCTTTGAAAAAGATCAATAGGAGCGCTGTTGTCTTCCTCGTACTGTACGTGGATGACATCCTCCTAATTGAAAATGATATTCCTATGTTGACTATAGTTAAAAGGTGGTTGTCTAAGGAGTTCTCTATGAAAGATCTAGGAAAGGCATCTTTTATTCTGAAAATTAAGGTCTATAGGGATAGACCGAATAAGATGCTGGGGCTCTCATAGAAAATGTACATAGAGGAGGTGCTAAAAAGGTTTAGTATGAAAAACTCCAAGAGGAGATTAGTGTCCTTCAGACATGACATTCATCTCTCCAAGAAGATGTGCCCTAGCACACTTGAGGAGATTGAATGCATGAGCAAGATCACTTATGCTTCAGCAATAGGGAACCTCAGGTATGCCATGCTATGTACATGATCTGATATTGCCGATGCTATGAGTGTCACAAGTAGGTATTAGTCGAATCCAGGTGAAGATCACTGGACTTTTATGAAATGTATCCTTAAGTACTTGAGAAAGACTAAGGATATGTTTCTAATTTTTTGTAATGGAGAACTCCAGGTCCATGGATATACAGACTCGAATTTTATATCCAACATAGATGATCAAAAGTTGACTTTTGGAAGTCCGTTTATTTGTAATGGTGGAGCTGTCAGTTGAAAAAGTTCCAAGCAGATGAAGATAGCAGACATCATCATGAAAGCAGAGTACATCGCTGTATCGAAGGTTGTAAAGGAGGCATTCTGGTACAAAAAGTTCATCATTGAGCTCAAAGTGATGCCATCAGATGTCGTCTCTCTGTACTATGATAACAATAGTGCTATAGCCCTAGCTAAGGAGCCGAGGTCTCACTAGAAATCCAAGCACATCGAGTGGCGATACCACCTCATCCGCAATTATCTCGAGAAGGAATACATCGAGGTCAAGAGAGTCGATACTATAGATAATGTGGTTGACCTACTGATAAAGCCATTAAGCCAGTAGAAGATCGAAGCCCACCTTAAGAAGATGGGACTTAGCTTTGTAACCAATTGGCTTTAGGTCAAGTGGGAGTTTGTTAGATGTGTACCTTAGAAGCCAGATTGGCTAACATTTATAATACACTTCTAAGGATAATTTTATAATTTTGACTATAAATTAATAAAAAAATTATTTTCTATCATAATGTGTATTTAAAGTTTCTATGATACATCCTTTGGGTTAATAGTAATGATAGTCCATATTTTCAAGAGTTGAAAATTTAGGACATGAATTCTCATAATTAAATCATAAATTGCTCCCAATTGTAGAATCATCATGGGAATGGTGATCGATCCAGAAGATTGGTGTATGATCACTTTCTTAGGATAGATGTATCTTGAGTCTACGATGTGAAGATATCAGAATGAGAGTACAAATACTTGTTAGAAAATGAGGGCACTGAGCGTGACTACCTCAAGCAGTCATAAGGAAGTCTACCTTCTCATCGATGATTAGCTTGATGTTACAGTGGTGTGTCTGGTTCTTTGATCTGAGATGTATCGACAGTTCACCTTAAGGGTGTTATAGTTTGACTATACCATAACTTGATCTCTTAGCCATTAAAACCCTGAGGTATATGTTGGCTATAGCATGTTCACTGTAGGAATTGGATTGCACCAATAAGGGATCTATCTATCTCGGTAGATGAGGAGTAGCCCTATGATAATTATGAGATTGAGTCCTTAAGCCCATGGCCATGGAAGAGTGAAGATGATAGAAAGAGTATCTATTAGAATTTCACATTGGACTCGAATCGAATGATTAATTCATATAAGGGATGTTGGGTTTGATGAGTTCATCTTAACCCTAATCTTGTTAGGGCTCAAGATAGAAGAACCTAATCACACAGGTAACTACACCAAGAGGTTTTCCTTCAGTTTTGATAGATTGCTATCATATACTACTAGGTATCGCTGGTAGATTTTGGAAGCAATTAGAATGATTTTGATGATCGATCATTCTAATTGTATGAATCAGAAAAATTCTGATCCATCGAAAGGTATTTCGATGATGTCGATGATAAAGATCATGATATATCTTATTACCATATGAAACTGAATCTAACTGGATCATACAAACAAGGGTTTGGATTTGGACGTCATCAATTGAGCTAATCCAATTCGATTGATTTGGATAAGATCCAATCAGGTTCAAGATAATCGTGCTAGCACATGATTGAAACTGACTTTCTTCTTCTGTATTCTTTCTAATTCATCGCAACTGAGTTACAATTGATTTGACTCATTGAATTAGTTTAATTTCATCTAATTGGAATCTATCTAGGTTAGATTAATTATAGAAATTAAATCCATTCATGGTGAAATTGGACTAGGGTCAAAAGTTGACCTAATTGAGAGAACTAAGGGTCACCTGATTAGAGGCTTCTAGAAAATTTTTTGGAAATAATTTTGCTCTAATTTTTGGATATGTGATTGGGCTCAAGTCATACTTTGGGTGAGCCCAATTTCATTATCTTTTTTGGTGCCTAGATTGGGTTTCTAATATAGTTTGATTTGGATCAAACTCTTAAAGGGAGGAGTCCCATGCGCCATGGACTCCTTATCCTTTCTTCATGCCAACTTGGGAGGAGTTTTGGGAAACAAAACCTGATGAAGATCAGGTGGGCGATGTGAGTTATCAAATTGGAGTCCTAGATGATCAAGCAAATGAGTTGCTTGATCACTTAGGATTCTAGATGGTGCAAGGAACTTGTATAAAAACACCTATGCATAAGGCCCTTGTAGAATTCTGATTGCCACGTCCATATGCTGCCACCCCTTCCATCTCCCACATCCCCTCAGATCCTCTCTATCCCCTTCTTCTACATGCTAAAGGTTGGGTGCAAATCAGAGTAGAAGATCTAATCAAATTATAAAGAGTTCAGCATCTACGCAATGGTATTTATGAGATGGACAAGCAGCCTTCTCAAATTATTTTGAAGGTTCTTCAGATCAAATTCAATTTTGATCTTTGGAAAAAAGATTCATGAGGAGAAGACGTCCAGATTCTGTCCAAGTAGAAATCAGTAGAGGTCAGGCGCATGCGTAGCTCCTTCCAGAACCTTAGGAAAGATCAGAATCATCGCAAGATAATCGATTACCCAAATAAGATAAGAAATTAAATCCAATTTAATTTATATTTTTAGTTTTTAATATTAGATCATCATGATCAGATCTAAGAACTCTTAAATTTGATTGGATTATTTTGGAATTTTTTTTGGAAAAATCTATCCCAAATTTGATCAGATCTGCACGATCCTATGGTGGAAAATGAGATTTTCCTACATATGCAATGGAATAAAATGTGAATGAGCTTAAGCAAGAATTAAAACTAAATCAGCAAATGATTAGCAATTTAAAATATGCAAGATATGTAAAGTAATGAAAGAAAAAAATAATACAAACACATAAAGATTTTATAGTGATTCGAAGCAACTCGCTCCTATGTCCACTGCCCAAGCTATCCTCTTAGGAGTTCCACTATAATCCCTAGATTACAATGCATTTATTTTAATCCAAGATCACAAATAAATTCAGTTGATTTTGCTGGGCTCATCAATCATAACCCTATATTGATAGTTTTTTAGGTTCACTATCAATCTAGTTGGTTTTAACCTAGGAGCACCAACCATAATCTTTACACCATTCAATTACCGACTTGGTCCTGCCTATATCCCAAGTTTCTTTCTTCCAAAAAAACTTGTAAAGAAATAAAAATATAAGTATAAGAATTTAGTACAAAAATAAAAAAAAAGAACTCCTTTTGAAGTTTGATAGAGAGGCTGAAAGATAGCTCTTGAAGTTTTGTATTCTCTCTATTGAAGGCTGAGAGGAAGCTTGAATAATTGAGGATAATCATACTTGGAAACCCTCTAAATTTGATGCACAGAATCCTCTCTTTTCTCTTTTTTTTAGATATTTAATAAATCTCATAATTTGAATTATTTCTACTTTCAATCCACTTTTTTTATATTTTTTTTGATTTTCTATCTTTAAATAGTCTTTACAATGGCAGGAGAGAGAGTTTGGACTGTTGGAGACCTTGAACTAGCTGTTTGGAATGAAAAGGGCCTATTGAAAAGCACTGAAAACTAGCCATTATAGCTTGTCCCGATATTGGGGTCGACATTTTTCTACAGGAGTCAACACTTTTTGATCTAGGATTGACATCTTATGATCTAGGGTTGACACCTTATGCTCAAGTGTCAGTACTTGGACTACACTAAAAAATTTAGCTTTTATTTTCTATTTTTATGTAATAGAGGTCAACCCAGGGGTCGACCCTTTTACTAGGGATCAACCTATGGGTCGACTCTTTTATGAGGCCATACAAAAATAACATGCCAAAGCATGCCAAGCTATCCATTTCAAAAAAGGATGACCTAGGGGTCGTCCCTAGGATTGACCCTTTTGCTAAAACTTGATTTTCTTCTAAATTTGACATCCAAAAAAATTGAAATTACCTCCAAAAGATCAAAATTTTTCTTTAGTTGCTCTTAAGGCTTTCAAAATATATTTTTTCTAACTTGATGAAATTATAATTTTGTCCTTGTTCAATAATCTTTATCAATTTAATTTCCTTAAAGCTCTTGACTTGGTGATTTTTGTGTGGATCTTTTCTTGGATTAATTTTTTTAATTTGAACATCTGAAAAGACCTACATATATTCTTAAAATACATAATTAGTATCATTTATACTCAATATTTTGAAATCATCAAAATCAATTAGTGGATCAATAGTTGCTTAGATAGAAAGAGTACAAGTAAAACATGTCAATTTTTAGGAGTAAATTTGATCTCATGATTTAGTAAGAAATAAAATTCAGTAGCCTTGTCTACCACAAAAGCCAAATATATTACTGCTGAAAGTTGTTGTGCTTAATTATTATGAATTAAATAATAACTAGAGGACTATGGTATCACTTGTAATAATATTCCTATTCGTTGTGACAACACTATTACTATAAATTTAACTATAAATCTAATATTACACTCAAGAATAAAATATATAGTAGTTAGACATCATTTTATTAGAGACTATCTACAAAATAATGATATAACTCTTAAATTTGTGCCAACTAAAAATAAAATTATAGATATTTTTATTAAACTTTTGATTAAAGAAAGATTTTATGCCATAAGAAAGCAATTAGATCTATTTGATCTATATTATTGAATTATTGAATGTATTTGTGTGTTGAAATGATTGCTGCAATGTGATGAATTTTCTTAAATCATCTATGGTTAAATTCTATTAGGAAAGACATGTTTCATTGTATCTTTCTTGGCTTGAAACTTTAAATGTTCGACTTTGTGCCAGACTGAGTGGAATAAGTCAAAAAGCTTATCGATCCAGAGTTAGTCGACCCAGTACTTAATTTTAGTTGACTAAGTGTTGAAAATCTTGTTTTTTAAAATGGAATTTTCCATGGTACAGTGACTATTTCTCTTTTGCTCTCTCTTAGTTGTCCCACCTTCAAATCCTAAGGTATCAAATTTCTCCCCGAAAAACCTCAAATCAAAACCCGAGAACCCTTAATCGAGTGGGTTTGGATTTATGGCACCAAGAAAGAAGAAGCTTTGTATGCATCCCAACATCTCATCACCTCTGTCTCAAAATCAAGAGTGTCAGACCAAGAGATGTTTGGATACCTTGGAGCCCCTCAATCTGCTCTATCTCCTACTCCTCCAGTCATGCCTCCACCTCTCTCCTCCTCCTTTAGTTGTGCTAAACAGCACTGCTCTGCAATTCTCACCACCTCAGTCTGCTCTGCCCACAACACCTACTCAGCCCCCAACACAACCGACACCCTCTCCTTAAAAGGTAATACCATTTTCTTCAAGAACCGTGACTATGGAAAGAAAGATAGACTTTGGGTTCTTGGAGAAATAAGAATTTAAGATTGGTCAGTGTATCAAATTTCAAGGATGGGAGTACTTTAGTTCATTAAAATTACCTACCTACCCTAATTTGGTAAGATAATGTTATGAAAATGCTAAAATCAGTGCAAAATTATTGAAAACTAAAGTGAAAGGTGTTAGGATTGATCTATCGATTGAGAAGTTGGGATAGCTGCTATGAGGATCCACTATAGGTAGAAAGGTTTGATGATCATGCCAAACGGTTGCATCTACTATTTGGCAGGAAGGATGCACTGAATTTTGAAGAAATTCTAGCCAAGCACTTGAGTACTGAGTATCGTTCACTTCATCATATGGTTTGCAAAATTTTCATCCCCTCAATTGGTCGTTTTGACTATGTTACTAAGAAAGATGTGGGGATCTTATATCACATTCTAAGGAAAGAGCAATTCAATTATTTTGCCTTAATGATGAAGGTTATGTAGGAAGCAAGGATAAGAGACAAGCCTACATTACCTTATGGAAAGTTCCTTACCCTAGTCATTAGAGATTTTGGTGTAGATGTGGAGGGTGAGTCTTTTAAAGAAATAAAATATTTTGATACTTATGATGAAAATTCTTTGAAGAGGATGGGATTTAAAAAGGTAAACCAAGAATGGGTTAAAGTTGATAATGAAGAAGAGCCCGTGCCATTGCCTAAGCCTATGCCATGATCTACAGGTCCATCTGTTCAGCCAGTGCCTCCTATATTAGTTCACCTCAAGGAAGATCAGATTATAGATATTGTACGTCATGTTATTGCTAAAATATTGGATTGCCTTTCTTCTTTGGTGAAGAGTGCTGTGGAGCATGTTCTTGCCAGCCAACATTTTTCAGCAACTATGGATCCATCCACCTTTACCCATCTAGACCCCACTTTAGACTAGGCCATATGTAGTTGCATACCTTTGAGCTTAGACATTTTGTCCTAGTACATGTTGTCTAAGCTTCTTTTTCATTTTTGATGTATGACTATTTTGGCCATATGATTATGTTTAAACTCTTTAAAATATATGAATGAAGTTCTTTGTTTTCCTTCACATGTGCCATGTATAGTGTGTAAAATATTGTCTCTTTTGTATAATGCATAATACTCTTAATTGCTAATATTTATTTTTTTGATAATGACAAAAAGGAAAATAATAAGCAAAATAATGAGTATAATTTGCAGAATAAAAAGTATATTGAGTGTAATTTGAAACATTTAATTGATTCAAACATGAAAATATGCATTTTGTTATCCCAAAAATCAATTGGCACACATCAAGGGGGAGTAAATACAAAATTTAAAATTAACTTGGACATAATTATCATATCTAGGGAGAGTATATGAAATTTTATAAAGTTTGAATGAATATATTATATATGAATTGATTGTATGAAAATTACATTGAAATTTGAAAGAAAGGTATACTCAAAGGATTTTGTCATCATCAAAAAAGAAAAGATTATTGACCCCTAAATTAATTTTGATGATAACAAAAGTATTTAAGTATAATTTATTAAATTATTAATATTATTTTTGAGGATGTGTAGTTTAAATTTTAGGTGCTCAAATTGATCCAAATGATTTTTATTAATTAAATGGAGTACCACCACTCAAGAGGTCTTTGAATAAAATCTAGACTTGACACACTTTAAAAAGAAGGGTTAATAAGAATTAAATTAAGTTTAGAAAGCAAGTCTAGCTTACAAATAAAATTGAAGAAGAAAAGCTGCTAAAAACTTTATGGCATGCTTCGCAAGTAATTTAAGTCGATCTAGTGGATATTTTAGCCGACTTAGTATCAGTAACAAAAAGTCAAGTTTTAGGATCCAAGAGAGTTAGTTGACTTAGTTAAAAAGTTAGTTAATTCAATTTTAGAGAATAGCAGCAAGATAGAAAGCATAGAAAAAAAAAATTTAGGATCCAGAGGGCTTAGTAAACTTAGTTAGGAAGTTAGTCAGCTCAATCTCAAATGTCAGCAATAAAATAGAAAGCATAAAAAAGATAAATTTCAAGACTTAGGAGACTTAGTCGACTCAGTCAAAAAGTTAGTCAACTCAATCTCAGAGGACAAAAGTAGGATAGAAAGGCCATTTTCTAGCTATCTGATACCTAGTCGACTAAGAGCGACTTTTAGTCAACTACGTGAAGGACTTAGTCGATTTAGAGAAAATTAGTCGACTAAGTTACTATAATGGCAAGTTTTTTTTAGATCTATACTTTTTTATTTTATTTTTTTTCAATAGCTAGATCTTCATTTTTAATGGCTAGGACATTAAATAATGACTCTTTAGATGTCTCTGGATGGTGGAAAAGCTTTAGAATATATAAACAACATTTAAAAGCTTCAAGAAGAACTTTTTGAACACCTATTGAAGAGCTTTCAAGTCCACTTCAGTACATTCATTTTGTAATCCATTTTATAAAGTAAAGAAAGAGTTTTTTAGAGAATATTCTATCATTCCAATCATCCTCAAAGTGAGAGAAGTCAAGGCACAAATATTGAAGAGCTCTACCAACTTCTATGAAACATTCAAGGAGAAGATCAAAGCTAACAAGCTTTCAACTCAAAAACTCTTCTCTTTGACTTCAATGAGCTTTTATTTCTAAATTTTTTTAATCATTATGATTGTATTTCTTTTGTTACTTAGTTTCTTGGGATGAGAAATTTAGGTTGGTCCTAGTCTAGAGTTGGACGTTGTATTGATTTGATTGATGAGCCAAAGATAAAATCAATCGGGATTAATTGTTAGTTCGAAAAATGAAACATTATAAAGGTTATAGTTGGTGAGCCTAGATCAAAAACAATTAGGTTGGATTGTAAATCCAAGAAAAATAATCAAACTATAATTAATTGAGTGATTATCATTGAATTTTTAAGTGGTTTACTTGGGGAGTGGACGTAGGTACCAAGTTTGGTGCCAAATTACTATAAAAGTTTGGTCTTTGTATTTGTATAGTTTTATTTCTATTATTTTTCTTCTATATTTGTATTTTACTTTATCTCACCAAGCACATAACATTGAAATTGAGCATAATTAAAGTTTAAATTTTTAAATACCTAATTCACCTTCTCTCTTGGGTAGCCATGCTTAGACAATAATAGTCTAAATTCTTGTAGTGAATATTCATTGCTCTTATATTTAATTGAGCTAATCTTTTTTCTACATCATCGCAATATTTTTTAGACTTAAGAGAAATAACACCATCAATCATAACAATGGATATGTGAGGACCATTGACTATGATATTCCATATGCTGTAATCTTTTGCTTGAATGAAGATTTTCATTCAAGCTTTTTAGTATGTGCAACTTATGCCATTAAAAAGTGGAGCTATTGGTTGATTAGGCTTTAACCAAGGAGGTACTAATTAGGGTTATCATTGATCTTTAACTCTTGACAGTTAGATTAATTGAGTTGAATATATACTTGCATTGATAACCACTTGTTTCCTAATGGTGGCAACCCAAGAGTGGGGACAAATTAGGTTTTTTAAAAATATATGAAGTACATGTGCCCAATAAAAAAATTGAAAGTGTATGTGTAGTGCTTAGTAGTAAGTAAATAAGTAGCAAAATAATAAATGTAAAGACAATCATATAATCACAAACTTATAATGCTTTACAACTACATCCACTCCCCAAGTCAATATACTTAGAAATTTTAAATATAAACCCACAAGATTATAGTTCGATTATTTTTATGGGTTTACAATCCAACTTAGTTTTTCTAGTCTCACCAACCAAAATATTATAACTAATTATTTTCTCGGGCTCACAATCAATCCAATTAGTTTTTAATGGCTTACCAGCCAAAATCTTACAATATCCAATTCATGGTTTGAACTAACCCTTAAAATTCAAGTTTCTTCCCCAAAAAACTTGTCACAACAATCAAAGAAGGATATATAAGAATTTAAAGTGCAAATAATAAAATATTTAAACTCTTAAATAAGTCGGAGTGGTTGAGCTCTTAAATTGTTTAAGAGAAGATTGATGGAGACTTGAATATTTTTGCTCGATAGTTGCTGGCTTAAAATAAGTACACACTTTCTCTCTTTTTAGTAAATATAGAAAGATGAGAATTGAAAGCACTTAGAATGTTCTTCCTCTCTCTCCTTTTGTTTTACTCAATAGCTTGAATATTTTCTTCAATAAATTCAATAGCCTTTAATCCTTAGTTTCCAATTTGAATTCGTTGAAAGCTTGAAAATAGCCATTTGATGCAAAATATGGCTATTTGAAATAATTTTGAAAACTAACTCTTATGCTGTCAAAAATATATGAGTTGGCTCATCTAAACTCTTAGTCAGCCAACCAGAAGTGTGGAGTCAACTAAGTAAAACTCTGAGTCATTTTAGAAATAATGTAAATTTTCTACTTTCTATTTGCTCTATCTGCTTGAGACTGGATTAGCTTAGATATCTTCTTAGTCAGCTAACTCTATGACTTGATCGGCTAATTGATTTTCTAGATCAGCTTAGAGAATTCATAAACTTTTATTGCTTTCTATCTTCTTCAGCCTTTATGACTGAGTCGACTATCCAATTCTTTGAGTGGCTATATTTCTATCTTGATCGATTATCTTATTTCATAGTTTGTTCAGGAGAATATCTAAAATCTTCATTCTTCTATCTTTAACCTAAGCTTGAGGTTGAGTTAGCCATCCATTTATATGAGTGGACTATGATCCTATCTTGGTTGGCTTAGATGAAAACTTGATTGGCTAAGAAAAAAGTCTAGATTTCATATCTTTCTATCTTTTTTCTTAAAATGAGACTTGGTTAGCTAAGCTTCCATCTTATTGACTCAAAGGCATGTTAGGTGTGTAAAAAGTAATTCTCTATATTTTTTAGTAGCTTTCCTTATTTAGAGATATTCTAGGCTAAACTTGCCTTCTTAAAATTAATTTTTGAATAGTTAAACTTGTTGAGAAGTCTTTCTAGGCTAGACTTTTCTTTTTCAAATTTTTTTTTTTATGCCCAACTTAGTTTTTTTACTTCTATAACTCGATAATTTGATTTTGGAAACATGAATTTACTTAAATTTTGAGAGAACTTCTTTTGAATGAGATCAACCATTGAGTATTAAAAATGATCCTACAATCATTATCAAAAGCATTATTAGTAATTATAATTTGTACTTAAACTCTTTTGACATAATCAAAATCAATTCCAAGGCTAACATTGAGACCTCTCTGATCATGAGTCTTCCTATCGCAGGTCCAAAGCACATGAAAGTGGCCCACATGGCTAGTCTAGGCTAGCCTAGGTCAAATCTGACCTTGTAGAAAAGAGGATTCTCATAGGCTATCCTTACAAATCCATTAGAGGAGATTTTAAAGGTTGTATTGATCACATGTTGTAGATTTATGGCCCCTTTGTTAGCATTGCTGTGACCCTCTCCTATGGCTAATTATAAAAGGTAAACCAATTTTATCACAACTAGTGGTCATAAGTAAATATGATATTCTTTTCATTTAAGTAATATAGGAATAAATCTTGTTGATTTCCTTCCATTAATTTGTAATAAAAGGTTATTGTTGGGATCCTACTTCAAGGGACTCCATGGAAGGTAGAACCCCTTAAACTCTTCTATTTCTTGTCCATAGTAAGTTTTCGCTATCAACATTTTCTTCAGCATAAGTTTAATTATAGATTTTGATGCTTTGATGATTGTTTTTGATATGTTCTAGGAGAGGTTGCTTAGAATATTTTATGTGAAATGCCCCTACTTAGTTTGCAAATAAGGAGGTTTCCTCCTCTGTTCTTCCTTTACCCCCATCTCCCATCTTATGTAGCTAGCCCAAAGATCCGACGAATTGTATATCAAGAGAAAAAAAATTTGATGGCCTTCAACTACTTTCTTTCTTGGTTGAACCTTCCTTTTCAAGCCAGCAACTAGGAGAGGATTGGATTCCATCCTTTCCTTCCATTTTCTAGCTCAGCCCATGAGGAAGGGAGTCGAGGTGTGCAGCTCCTTTCCTCTTTTGCATTGCCATTTGAGAAAATGATGTGGTCCTCATCTTTCCCCTTTTCCTCTTCATTGGAGCTTGAACAACACCTGACTTTTATTGGAATCACCTTGACCTATTTTGATTTGGAACTCCATTCCTCTCACTCTCTCTCTTTTTGTTGTGGAATGTCAAAGCTACTTTCATCACTCAATTGAGGGATGGCATTGCCATCCCTAATTTTGCACCACTGGATCAGCTGGTTGGTGTGCAAAAGTGGCACCCAAAAACAATATTCCCAATCCTTGCTTCTTCCAATTGCCAGAGCTATTCTATAATTGCAAATCTAGGGAGTTGTCAATTACCACGAGAAAACAACCTTTCCTTTCTTTATCTATACTCTTACTCTTTTATCCATTCATAAAAAATATTATTAGACTTAAAGGTTACCACATTTAGTTAAAACAGCTTATGATTGCCAATAAAGTCATGATTTCTTTTAGCTCAGGTAGTGGTTAATATTTCAACCAGTATAAAAGTCAAATGATTCATTTGCTTTCTAGAATCAATTAATGTTGGAGTTTAAAACCTTATCAAGTTAATTCTTCATTGATAAGTGACATACTTTTTAATTATTTTTATATAAAATTTAAAATTAAATTATCTTCATGTTCAATATGCAAATGCATTTGCCTTATAATTTTGGTCATCCATGTGTCATGAGATGGCCCATCATTGCATGGATCTTGTATCATACATCGGACAATCCACTGTATGATACAGTGAGCCTGGTGTAAGCATGAGTTGTCACATTGACAAATTGAAGGCCTCATGGCAAAAGTGGACTCAACCCTAAACTCGATAGCTTTCCAACTTAAGAAACAGACACATACTACAGCTGGCATCATTTTTAGAAACCCTAAAGTAGGTAGCTTCTTCCAAACTCAAGAGTCAAATGTACCTTACAGCTGGCATCTTTTTCGGAACAAACAAACCTTGCACGTGAAACATCCTTGCCTTCTTTACAAATAGAGTACTTCTCCCTATCATCATCCCTACCACAAATCCACAACCATGGCATCCATCTGCAAGCCCCTCATCCTCCTCTTCCTCCTCTCCTTGCTCTCAAACTTTTCCATGATCCAAGCTCGGCCTATACCTTCATACCTTTGTGACCGCTTCATCTCCTTAGACTATTGGACACATATTGCACAAAAAAGCTTTTGCCACATGAAGTATTTCGAGAATTTAATCCATGAGAAGACCAAATCCCATGGTGGATCCACAATATCTGCATCACCACCATCCTCTCAGACCCCTTTAAACCCTCCACTCACTTCCACTCAGCCACCAAAGGGCACCAAGCCACTATCACTTCCAGGATATGGATCAAACAACCAAGAGCCTACTATGGAGATCTTTGATGTACCAATGTATTAAGGGCTTACCAAATAAATATTTGATAACATTTGTTCTCTATGGTAAGTTTCGTATGGGATGTTTCTAATTAGATATTTGTATTGCTTGAGAGGAATAAAATGTAGATGTTTCATATGTAAGCTAGTTTAAATAAATAAAGAGGCAGATATTTGTCTGTTTTTATGCTCATTTTTTTTTTTGACTTGATTATGGTTCTTTGCTTCAATTAGAATCCATCTGCATCATAGTTCAATTGGACTTAGAGATGACAATATTATTTATTAGAAACAAAATATTAAAATAGAAGTATAAATATAAGAGAGATATCCTCTTATTGGATTCACTTAAAACTAGATCTTCCTTTTTTGGTACAAAAGGCTAAAAACCTAGAGTGAAGAAAAAAAAAATTCTAAGTTAAGCCGTAGAAAAGAAGTTTTCTTTTTCTTTTTTTATTTTATATTTTTTTTTTTTGCCTATAGTGAAAGATAGGGCATATGTTGCCTTATCTACTTTATTAAGATAATGAATAAAAATAAAGAAAGAAATAGAGGGGTGGGAGAATAAGGAAGAGAAGTGGAGAACAACCAAAAGAATTATATCATAATGGGGATAGTAGCATAATGAAAGAGGAGTGATGCAGGGCTATGTTATAGGGGTTGAGGGAGCGATCTATTTTGTTAGAGCAAATTTGCACCATGGATCTACGTGAAGGATCATGGTTTTTAGTTATTTAAATGAAGATACAATTTTTGTCCATTATATTCAGATTATTAGTATGTAGGCAAAATTATCTAGTCTAGGCTGATTAAATGTTGAAAATTGTACACTACCTTCTGAAGGCCAAATAGAGTGTCATGATAGCATATAGGGAGATAGGCTCAACATGCAAAGCTTGAATAAGGAGCGTTGTATCGGAGATAGAAGTAGGAGCATAACCCTATATGGCTCCGATCATACTATAAAGCAAAAGAGTAGCTTGTATCTTAAGAATCAACCATAACCCAAAATAAGGATAAGACAAACATTTCTACTATGGGCAAAAATTGCTATAGATATACACATCTTTTTGTAACAAAATAAAAATATATAGATTTATGAGAAAATGCTATCAAATCTTTGTTTTAAACTATAAAAGCTTGTTCCATCTAAAGTCCAATTAAAATATAGATCTCTTTGGCTAAACTAATAATGATGTCACAATTATCGAGGGCCCTCTTGGTATTACTTTTGTTTTGTTTTTTATTTTCAGAAGCCAAGCAAAATGAATTTGATAAAGCAGCTTGCATGATGTAATCCCTCTTTTTTTGTAATTTCTCTCAAATCTTTAGAGTTTTGGAAGTAAAGTTTTGTTGCAACAAAAAAATTTTAAGAATTAGGAATAGCAGAAATTTTGTGAAAAATGCAATATTCAACATCATTCTCCATCTTTTATTGCACTAATTTGTAGAGAAACAAAAAGAAAAATCAATAATAACAACAACAATGCTCAATGGAATCTAATATTTGAAATGGAATCTTTAAATGAATAATGAAGCGAACAAGAAGAAAATGAAATTAAAAAATAGAACCATGAAGATATTTTTGGAGGAGCAATTTTACATGTGATAGATACTTTTAGATCTCTATCTAACTTGTTATATGATTTTGTATTCCATTAATTTTCTAGAGGGACAACATATAAAAATATAAAAAGAGAATTGTATTTATGATTTTCTTAAATATGGAAAGGTATTATCTTGATTAATCAGATTTCTAAAGTTTTTTCATTAAATAAAGATACATTATAAAATAAGAAGGAATAAGGAATGTGTTTGGGTGTGTGTGTAATGAAAAAGCTTTTAGGTTGGCCTCACATGGCTAGCCTTTAAGCTTGAAGCCTAGAAGATGAGAAATTATTAGGTAAAGCTAGCAAACTGGGCCAATAATATCCCACCAAATTAGCTAAGCTTTTCACTGAACAAAATAATAAAAAATACAAAAAAGAAAAACAAAATAGGCCCCACCCCAGCTACCACCCTCCTCGCCTCCTCCCCTGTTGCCTTCTTTCCCACCCCCATAGGGTGTGGCTAAATTAGTCTAGTCTCTGCAATATCTCTAGAGCTTTGATATATATTGGATATCCTGTAGACGACAGAAATTTATAGGAGATCCTAATGTTCTGGCTGTGATGGGGATACTGATTGCTGAGTGCCACTTTGGCATGATTCAATGGCATTAGGATTGGAAGATATGTATGGATTGCCCAGAAAGAATTACTACAACTATGAAAAGAAAAAGAAAAGAAAGTTTTATGTTATGGTTTATGGGGTTGAAATATTGTACAATCTGGACATTAGGAAAACTTCTAATTCCTTGAAGCATTTTCTCTTGGTCTAGTTGCTATCAGCGAAAATTTGTACCAACTTGTGGATCATGATTGCTGATCAATGCCATGAGAAAAGGAATATAACATTGCATACAATAGAAATATGTAAAGTAATTAAGATACATCTAATTCAATTGCGTCATCTATTTAATGTTGTGCTCATCCAATCAACAAGAATGCTTTTTATTTTTTGGCTTTCCAATAAGAGATCAGTTGAGTAGGAAGAGAAGGATCTATCAAGATGGAGGATAAAGAGAGCAATAATTTACTATTCTCTAATGAATACTCATAGTTAGATCTATTTCCCTGAACATGATTATACATATAAGAAAAGGGATGAGAAGGGATTGGCTAGTTGGGATTTGGAAAATGTGTGATTACCAAGATTGCTTGTTTCCAAAAGGTCCATGTAATAAAATTGGTTAAAGACTTGTATTGCCCCTTTATTGAAGTAGGTTTGTTGAACGAGAAGTATAGGGATCTAGACCCGAGCCAAACCTGAATCTTTTAGGTTGGGACTAGGTCATACATGGCCTTGACTCAATCCAAATGATCCATTGGGTCAAAATTTTGGCCATGGACCCAACTTGGTCTGACCTAATCTTCTATTATGTTAGATTTGGGTCTAACATTAGTGCGCAATCAAGGAACCAAATCGAGTTAGGGTCATTTATGACCTGATCTGATTTGATTTATTTGCACCCCTACATCCAACCAACCACCCTCACCCCAACCGCTACCCTGACAACAAAGTCTAGCAGCTTTGCCCCCTTCATGACAACCACCTCACCCATCTGGCCACCTTGGTGATCACCCCACCAATTCCAACCTTAGTATCTTCTCCTTTGGCACTAGTGTTATGAGCTCCCCCTCAGCAATAACTCAACACATTATCTCCCATAGCATTGATCTCGTGTTAAAAGGGAAGATGGGAGATGAAATTTATCTTAGTACCATTACAAGAAAAATGGGTATTAGCTACGATTATTAGCAACGCAATTTTGCCATCACTAATAATAATTTTTACCGATGGCAAATTACGACCACTAATTATTCTATCAAAAAAAAATTATTAGCGATGAAATTTTTGACTTTTAAAAATGACAATTACCATCTCTAATCAAAATAATTTTATTTTTTTATTTAATTTTATGATTATTAACAATGAAAAATATTTATTAGCGATGATGCTTTGTCATCGCTAATAAGAAGTAATTTTATTTTTTTAATTTAATTTTATGATTATTAGTGATGAAAAATATTTATTAACGATAGTGTTTTGCCATTGTTAATAAGAAGTAATTTCATTTTTGTAATTTAATTTTATCATTATTAGTGATAAAAAATATTTATTAGTGATGGCATTTTATCGTTGCTAATAAAAGGTAGTTTTATTTTTTTTTGGTATTATCTTGGATTCCCATAGAATATTTAAACTAATGGATACCCAAAAATTTTTGATCATTGGAACATATATAGTATACTAAATATGGTGATCTTAGGTTATCAAGAATTAGATTATCTTGAGATAAAGATGAGTGGTGATTTAAAATCATCTTAATAATTTCATTTGGGTCACCAAACACCATCTATGAAGATGGTATATTGTGGGGCTGGGGTAAGTCAAACTAATCCTCATTACTCAAGAAGGTGTGCAATTAAAGTATTGCACGTGAGATGAGAAACGGACCACGGGAGTTCAGGTAAATTATGCATAAGAATTGTGCATCATTTTTTGTGCAAATCCACTACTAAATTATGCAATGATACTTCAAGATCCATGTGGATGGATGACTTAAAAAGTTTGGACTACTTTAAGAGCTGTGCAGAGCATCATCTAACGATCTATGTTGCGAAAGAAGATCATCTAATGGTCCATGTTGTGAAAGATACAATTCAAACTGATTGCTGTACGCTTCTCCATGTTAACCTACGGAAACATGAAACACCCAAGCAAGGGATTTCAGAACTAGGCGAGGCACAATTCAAAAGGTAAGCGAGCTTCTAAGAATTAAAAATGGTAGGCATCTTCTTTCAGATTATCTTTGACATTTCTTGGCTATCGAGTATGGTTAGAAGATGAAGGCTGGCAGAACATGACTTGATTAGCCAACCCAGCTAAACTTGTCTAAAGAATTAATCTTAAATCAATTGTTTAATGACCTTCAATAATTTTAGCCACTCTAAAAACAACCGGTCAAATTTGGATTATTTGGTGCCTAGATCTAGTTGAATAAATAAAGACTTGGATGGAGAGATCCAGAGAGAGATATGCCATTTACATTAGAAATTCTTGTAGCATCCTATAATTGAAAAACGTGTAGGATGAAAACTTAAGATTATGGATCGGTCAAATATGGCATGAAATTATTGAAATAGTCCAACCTCGAATTGACTGCATATCCTATACCCAGATGCATAAGATATACAACTGCAAACATGCATTGTGGGAGCAGCAACATTGGTCTACCAATGATCAAAAATATTTTTTCCTTTGTACCAAAAAAAAAAAAATCCCTTTCCCCGCATGCCCTCATTTTCCCCCACCCGCCATTATTTTACCCTGCACCCCTACACTCTCTCATTTTCCCCCACCCCCCCTCAATTTCTCCCACCTCCTCTTGCCCTTGCCTTCGGTACCCCCACCACCTCCCTCTTTTTCCTGCTTCTAGTCCTTCGGCCCTCATTTTTCCCTTGTCACACTGCTGGGTCTGAGCTTCCAACCACCCCCACCTCCCCAAGCTCCCAACCGCCTCCTGCCTCCCACCTCCTTAGGCCCCCGACAGCCTCTCACCTCCTCGAGCTTTTGGCCGTAAGCCCCCAGCAGCCTCTATCCTCCCTAAGCCCCTAGCCCACCACCCTGAGGCCACCTCCCCTGGTCTCCATCGTCACTTTCCTCCAATTGTCACCGGCATTAGGCTTCCCCCTCGAATATCCCTTAGGTGCTTTCCTTTGCACAGGTCTCCATTTTCCTTTTTTTTCCTGCTTGGAATCCTTCTCGAGTTCTTCTCGCAGGTGCTTTCACCTTCTCCCTCAAGTGCAATCCTTCCTATAGATATCCAAAAAAAGAAAGAAATGAAAAGAAAAAGAAGGGAAAATGCAAAAAATAAAAAAGAACAATCTATATGGGAAAAGGTCTTCCTTTTAGATTTTTCCACATTTCCTTTGTTTTCATTGATTTTTTCTATATTTTCCTCTGCATTTTCCTCTATTGTTTCCATTCTCAGGATCTCTTTTGCTTCCTTTACTTTTGGAGTGACAATGCCCAGGAGATCCTCACCGAGGTGATGAGGTAGATGTGGCTTGCGGGGCCTCTGATCGTAGAAAGCCATCTCCACTACTCCATCTAGATAATCTTGATCATGTTTAATGATATATCCTTTATTTTATTTATATTAAATTTATTTATTTTTAGAATATATTATCTTTAGACATGTATTTGTGTAGTATATATGCATGTATGTCTAGTGTGTTATGTATGAATATAGTTTTATATAATTGTGTTTCTAAAATATTTAAAAAGTTGAAGTGTAGGGACTAGTTGGAGGATAGAAGGAATTGACAAAATGCTCATTATTCTTATCACTTCTATATTATTTTTTATTTAAATACATGGGTATTTTTGAAAAATATTTTTTTTAATAGTTTCATATTATCCAAACTTTTGGCAAATTGCCCTAAAGAAGTTCTAAATACTTTATGTACACAGCATGTAAAATTTGTTATTATTTTTTAATGCATAATAGGGGCCATCGCTTAGTGCAAGAAAAAAAGGCTTGGGCCGAGATAAGCATTTATTGGCATAGGGTCAAGTCTTGAGGCAACCAATTTATCTTTTATTTTTTTATTTTTTTATTTTTTTTCTAAAAAAGGCTGAAAGTTAGGTCTATCCTTAATATGTCATTGATTTATTTTTTTTCATTCATTTTTTATAATAAGAGTTTATATGCATACCTGAGAGAGATGGTGATCTCATTCCTACTCTCCTCTCATGCTTATCATTATATTCTTGCTATTTCTTTTTTATGAATTAATTGAATCCCATTCTTCCTCCCCACTTCTTCCTCCTACCTCCCCCTTCCCCCTTTTTTCCCTCATTGCCACTATCTACTTGCCAAATTCCCTATGCCTTGTCCCCTCTTGATTCCCTAGCTCACACCCTCCCCATCTTCTCCTCTTCTTTATATGCCTCCTTCTCCTCCTCTATTGATAATGTGAGGCCACTTTGGAAGGTCTATTGTTCTGCAGACAACTAGCACGCAGCCATCATTAAATGGAAAGGAGAAGAAGACAATGTGAGAGGGATCTTTTCCCCAAGTTGGCTTCTAAATTTTTTTTTCAAGATTGGCTGGGTTCTCTTTCTTGTTCTTCTTCTTGTCCTAGGTCTTCTAGGTGGATAATGGAGGTGATGTTATGCTTGTTGCATGCAATCTTTTATATATCTTTTTTTCTTGCTTCTTGTTCATCTTCCTTGTATGGCTTTATATGATGAGGTTGTGATGATTTCTTGATGAGGATTTTGCTACATTGTCAAGCAAAAAATAATACTTTCTTAATGGCCAGGCAATCTTGGATGGTCTACTGCTCTTCTTCTATGGGCATCCTTTTACAACTACATTTTGATTTTTTAGTGGCAAGAAAAATGGTGAATCTAAGCCTTCTTTTCTCTTTGCCCTTCTCTATTTTTCTAAATTTTAATTTTTTTAAAAAATATTATATTTTTAAGGTATATTTAATTATTTTACTATGATTGGTGGTGTTGCTATTGAAAAATTCATGGCACACTAAGGTTTAAATTTTGCTATTTTAATTATTAAATGCTAGAAAATTATATGCTCATATTAGGGCTAACAATCAGTCAGCTGTGGTAGAGCACAGTACCCAGTTGGAAAGGGGCTAGAGAGAGGGACCCAGCAATCAACCAGTGTTAGCCCTTGAGAACAACCAAACACCGAAGAATGCCATAAGAGGGTGAGGGGCCTAGAGAATGAGAGAGAGAAGAGGAGAAAGTGGAAGGGAGGGAGATAGAGAGAGAAGGAGAAGTAAAGGGAAAGAGAGAGGAGCCCAATGGTCGATTGCTAGAGAGAGGGGTCCACTTGAGGAGGTCTCTATGCTCCAAGACTTATGAAAGAAAATGATTTTTTCTTAGAGATTCTCTCTCTAAAAAGGATTAGAGAGAGAAGCCCTCGAGCAATTCTTTTTTAATTCTTTAGGGATGATTATACATAGAAGATGGGCCCATTTCCCTTGAATCATTTGACTATTTTTATTTTTTTAATTCTAAAGCACTCATTTAAAAAAGTGGACTTTTGCATTCTAAGTTAAGAAAATAGATTTTAGAAAAATATAATTATTTATTACTATAATTAAAATAGATTTTAAAAAATTTAATTATGAATTTTTAAAAAAATTTAAAAAACCATTAGCAATGAAAAATGCCATTGCTAATAGTTTTTTAAAATTTAAATTAAAAAAATAAAATTAAAAAATTATTAGTGACAACATTAGTGTTGAGGAATGCTATTGCTAATAATATTTTAAAATTTTAAATTAAAAAAATAAAATTAAAAAGTATTAGCAATAGATTTTTTTATTACTAATACCATTGCTAATTATCGTTATTAGTGATGAAAATTTTACCATCGCTAATAATGGTAATTAACAACGAGGCTATTTTCAATGGCCTTTTACCAATGAGAAGCTGTTGCTAATAGTATTAGCGATAGCAAACTAGTTATTAGTGATGGCATTTAGCCAATGCTAATGATCTTCCATTTTGTAGTGTACCTAAATGAGACATGGGGTTTGGAGGGGTCTTAATCGAGTGGCATTGGAGGGCACGAAGGGGGCTCGATGCTAGTGCAACAACTAGGCATCTCTGCTGAGCCATGAAGCAAGGTGATTGCTAGTAGAGAGAGACATGGAGAGAGAGGTAGGAAGAGAGGGAGCACAAGGTGTTGATGGTAGTGTCTTTAGGCATTGGAGGGTCGGATAGTCTCGAATTTAGGATGGGTGAGTGGCTAGTGGTCTTTAGGTATCAAAGGTCGAAGGCTCTCAAATCTAGGATGGGTTAGTGATTAGATGAATCTAGCATTTTGTTGCTTTAATTTATTTTTTATAACTTTATTTAATAGAAAGCTTAGTTGATATGGTGGGATAATATTGGATCGGTTTACTACTAAGCTAGTAAATTGAGTCTATCTAATTAGTTCTCCTAAAAGACTTCCACATTTTTGAAAAGAAAAACAATACCCCATTCCACATGCCCCCTTTCTTGGAAAATCACCCACTAGAATGGTGGCATATGCCCCTTCCATATTTACTCTGATATTTCCCTCCTATATGTACGTTCTCTCTCTTTTCTAATACACATACCTTGGATCATCTATTTTCTATATTAAAAATGTTATAAGAGATGTATCACTTAAAGATAAGAGTGAACTTACAAAATATCAGGAGAACTTAATGTAAATAAATCTTTTCATTAAACCATCAATTGAATTTATTTTTATTATAGTACATGTCCATCATGAACTATCAAATGCACACCTCATCTAGGGGATTAAAGGTTAGCACCTTGGATAGCCCATGAGTGCACCCCAATAAGCATCAAACTTGGTTTCATGCACCACACAATGGGTTAAATGTTTATCAAAGTCTTTAAATATGCAAATAAATTAAGCACCATATCTTTTGGTAATTTCTAACCTATTCAATTGAATGGTTAAAATAGTATAATATCATGTTTCGCTATGATCTAAATATAAATATAAGCATTTATTGATTCTCGGAGCGATCTCGGTGAATGTCTAGTCCCGCCGAAGTTCGGCTAAATATCTAGTCTCCGAGCGATCTCGGTCACCCTCCTATCATTGGATCCTCTTTGGATGAACTTGAGTAGTGAGAGCGGCCCCCTGGGCAGTCTAGCCTGGCCAGCATGGGAGTCGGTCGAATACCTTTCGAACTTTTTCATCAGTGGAACTCCTTTCGAACTTCTCCTACAGTCAAACTCCTTCCAGACTTCTCCTTCAGTCGGACCTCTCCTATAGTCGAACTCCTCCCAGACTTCTCCTTCAATCGGACTTCTTCGCCAGTCGAACTCTTTTCAAACTTCTCATATAGTCAAACTCCTCCTGGACTTCTCCTTTAGTCGGACTTCTTCTACAATCGAACTCCTTCCAGACTTCTCCATCAGTTGAACTCCTCCCAAATTTCTCCTATAGTCGAATTCCTTCCGAACTTCTCCTTCAGTCGAACCTCTCCTATAGTCGAACTCCTTTCGGACTAATCCTTCAACCAAACTTCTCTACCAATCAAACTTCTTCTGAACTTCTCCTACAATCGAACTCCTTTTGGACTTCTCCTTTAGCCGAACCTCTCCGACAGTCGAACTTCTTTCGAACTTCTTCTTCTAGTTACCTAAAAGGCTCCACTTGGTTGAGCTTCTCTTAGATATGACTAGCAGGATTCCATCCCAACCCGTTCTAGTAGTCCAAAAGGACCTCGGTGCATGCCCTCAATATAGTAAGCAATAGTCTACTCACAGTCAACCTCGATAACCTCCGTGCCCCTTCAGAATAACAATAACTAGAAACTCTTCATCGCTTACAACTATCCTATTTGAAATTTAGTTGTCAGGTCCTAATAGGCTGGCACGTCACGACAATAGACACTATCCTCCGTAACAAACTTCACGTGGCCCCGAATAGCCTACTACCAAGCGATTGTGGCTGTCACTATCAGTTTGTTATAGGCTTTGCCTATTTAAGAGACCTTCTAGATATGCTTTCTTTCCTAAGCTCTCATTCTTCTTCTCAAAACTCTGCCAAAATTTTACTAAGTACTCGATTTTTGTTGGACGAAAGAGCTAACTTGATCATCGAAGGATCTTGCTAAAGCCACCACTCCCAACTTTGGGTGAGACTTATTTTATAGGTCATCAGTGATGATCCCATCCTCTCCGACTCCAGCATCAATTCTGACGTCAACTAGATTTTGCACCAACAGAATTGGAGCTAGAGATAGGGTTCCTTTTTGTAAAGGTTTTCTTATTCTTAAAGGAGTACTTAGCAGAAGCTTCTTTTTCTTCTTCTTCTCCTTAAGGTTCTTCTTCTTCAACTAGTCTCTCAAGGATGTCTCCCAAGAAGGCTCCTACCTGATGGTCAACCACCTCCATGGCTAGATCTCATCCAGATCCACCCACCCCTATTTCGTCTCCAGTATCTCGAGCTCTACTGGCTGCAATGGTGGACGCAGAGTAGTTCAACTTGCTAGACCAGTAGGTTAAGGGCCTTACTGAAGCAATGCAGGCCATGCAACAGCAACGACCTTCGACGCCTATCCAGTCGAAGCGAGCCTCACTGGAAACCTAGGATCCAATCTAGGGGCGGTCGACTTGGGTGAGTCAGCCTATGACTTCTAGAAAGGGAAAGTAGAGGGTAGAGAGCCCCTACTCCGATCATGATTCAACCCTTGAGGAGACTTTATCCCCATTCAGTCAGAAGACTTTGGAGATCCACGATCGTGAGGATCTCCTGGACCGAAAGCTACAAGAAATAAACCAGCGGATTGAGAAACTCTACCATGCTTCCTTTTCTCACGATAATGATATCTGCACCAATCCTCCTTTCTCTCAATAAATCATGCAGAAATCCATCTCGCCAAACTTTAAGCTCCCTCAGTTCAAAAGCTACGATGGAACTATTGATCCAATCGACCACCTAGAGGCCTTCTGGATCATGATGCTGCTACATGGCATGCCAAATGTCATTCTGTACCGAGCTTTTCCATCCACCCTAAAGAGAGCAAAGAGAAATTGGTACTCAACCCTCAAGCCGAGTACTATCTTTTCTTTTGATCAGATAAGCTACCTATTTATGGCTTATTTTGTTAGCAGCCAGCATTCTTGATGAGGCTCTGACTCCCTTATCAACATTAAGCAAAAGGAAGGAGAGTCCATCCAGGCCTACATCATCCGATTCAATGCCACTACTCTCGAGGTTCAAAATTTGGATCAGTCTGTTGTCATGGCCACACTGAAGGATGGCCTTCAGAAGAATGATCTATTATTCTCCCTAGAGAAGAAGTACCCCAGAAATTTTATTGATATGCTAGCTCGGGCTGAAGGTAATGCTTGAGCAAAAGAGGCCTTCAAGTCCAAGGATAGTGAAGCCACTGGAGAGCGGCGAGTGGGCGAATCAAGTATGCCCACAGTAGAAGAAAAGCCAAATGAAACTCGACCATGCTTCCGAACTCCTCTTGAGCGCAAGCAAACCAAACTCCTCCTTGGGCTTGGAGGCAAAGAAGCCCTGATAGAAGGGCACGGTGGGGCTCCTCCCTCAGAAGGTTTCATAACTATACCCCCCTCAATACTCCAAAAACTCAGATTCTGATGGAGATCAAGGAGCAGCTGTCAAGGCCAGTAAAGATAAGCACTCATTCTAGCAAGCATAATTCCAACAAGTACTACCTCTACCATCATGATCATGGTCACGATATTGAAGAATGCATTCAGCTTCAAAATGAGATCAAGGAGCTCGTCAGGCAAGCTAGGCTCGATCAATTTCTACAACGTCGATCTGAAGGATGGAAGGATCGATCGAGAGCCCCACCATCACTAGAACCACCAAGGAGGGAGGCCAGTGGATCAGCAGAGCCTACGAAGAGATGGAGAGTTGAGGAGCCCATAGCTTTCACTGACGAAGATGCGCAAGGAGTTCAGTTCCAACACAATGATGCGGTTGTAATCTCTTTAAACATTACTGACTATGATGTACACTGCTTCTTATTAGATAATGGAAGCTCCGTCGATATCTTATTTTATGATATTTTTTCTAAAATGTCTATACCCAATAACCACCTAGGACCTATGAACTCCCTGTTGGTGAGCTTCACTGGCGATGCTGTGCTAGTTGAAGGAATAATAATACTAACCATGGCAACAGAGCAATATCCAAAGCAAGCCAAAACACAGGTTGACTTTCTGATAGTGAAGGCCCCATCAGCCTACAATGTAATTCTCGATCGATCAGGTCTAAATGCACTCCGGGCTATGGTGTCGACCTACTACTTAAAAGTAAAGTTTTCTACAAGCTGTGGAATCAGGGAGACCAGGGGAGATCAAGCTTTGGCAAGGCACTATTACTTCATTTTCTTACAAAAGGATAGCTATCCCGACCCTTGCCCAGTTGATGGGCTGGATATCCGTGACCATCTTATTGAGGAGCAAGGCTTGTAACCATCCCTCTAAGTGATAGAAGCATGAAGAATACAGTGCAGATCGACTCCAACTTGGGAGATGAAGTCTGAGAGTAGCTCATTGCCTTCTTGCAGAAGAATGCTGACGTCTTCGCCTGGGCTCCAATGGACATGTCAAGAATTGATGCCGAAGTCATGAAACATTGGTTGGCCGTCGATTCTAAGTATAGGCCAATGAAAGAAAAAATTTAGGGCTATGCACTAGAAAGATAGAAGGTAATAGTAGAGAAAGTGGATAAGCTCCTCAAAGTTGAATTCAATTGAGAAGTCCACTATATCTCCAATATGGTCCTAGTCAAGAAGGCCAATGGCAAGTGAAGAATGTGTATCGACTTCAAGAAGCTGAACAAGACCTACCCAAAGGATAGCTACCTCCTGTCTAGAATTGATCAACTGGTGGAAGCAACCTTGGGCCATGAACTTCTCTCCTTTATGGATGTCTTCTCCAACTATAATCAAATCCGGATGGCACCAGGGGATGAGGAGAAAACTACTTTTATTATTGATCGTGATCTTTATTGTTATAGGGTCATGCCCTTCGAGCTTAAAAATGCAGGCACAATCTATCAATGCCTAATCAATAAGATCTTCAAGAAGCAGATCGACCGCAACATGAAAGTCTATGTGGATGATATGCTTGTTAAGAGTCGGACCTTGTCCAATCACATTGCCGACCTTGAAGAGACCTTCAACATCCTTCAAAGGTACAAGATGAAGTTGAACATGACTGAATGCACCTTCGACGTGACCTTAAAAAAATTCTTAGGATTCATGGTCTCAAGATTGGGGATCGAAGCTAATCTGAAGAAGATCCAGGCCATCCAGGAGATGACCATCCCAAGATCAATAAAGAAAGTCCAACGCCTGATAGGAAAGGTGGCATCTTTAAACCATTTTATCTCGAAGTCGGTCAAGCGGTGTATGCCCTGTTAGATGTGTGCCCTAGAAGTCAGATTGGCTAACACTTATAATACACTTCTAAAGACAATTTTATAATTTTAACTATAAATTAAGAAAAAGATTATTTTATATCATAGTGTGTATTTAAAGTGTCTGTGATACATTCTTTGAGTTAATGATAATGACAATTCATATTTTCAAGAGTTGAAAATTTAAGACATGAATTTTCATAATTAACTCATAAACTGCTCCTGACCATAGGATCATCATGAGGATAGTGATCAATCTAAAAGATTGGTGTACGATCGCTTTCTTAGGATAGATATGTCTTGAGTCTATAGTGTGGAGATACCAGAGTGAGAGTATAGGTACTCGTTAGAGAATGAGGGCACTAAGCTTGACCACCTCGAGCAGTCATAAGAAAGTCTACCTTTTCATTGATGATTGACTCGATGCTGCAGTGGTGTGTCTGGTTCTTTGACCTAAGGTGCATCGATAGTTCTTCTTAAGGGTGTTATAGTTTGACTACACCATAAATTGGTCTCCTAGCCATTCGAAACCCTAAGGAGTATATTGGCTATAGCATGTTCATTATAGTAATTGGATTGCACCAATAGGAGATCTATGAATCTTAGTGGATGAGGAGTAGCCCTATGATAATCATGAGATTGAGTCCTTAAGCCCATAGCCATGGTAGACTGAAGATGATAGAAAGAGTTTCTATTAGGTTTTAAAATTGGACTTGAATTGAATGATTAATTCAATGATGGATATTGGGTTTGACGAGTTCATCTTAACCCTAATCCAGTTGGGGCCCAAGATAAAAGAACCCAATCACATAGGTAGCTGCACCAAGAGATTCGTTTTCAGTTCTAATAGATTACCACCATATACTACTAGTTGTCACTAGTAGATTTTGAAAGCAATTAAAATAATTTAGATGATCGATCATTCTAATTGTATGAATCAAAAAAATTCTGGTCCATCGAAAGGTATTTCAATGATGTCCATGATAGAGATCATACCATGTCTCATTACCAAACGGAACTGAACCTAACTAGGTCATACAAATAAGGATTTGGATTTGGATGTAATCAATTAGACTAACCCAGTTTAATTGATTTAGATTAGATCCAATTAGGTTCAAGAAAATCATTCTAGTACATGATTGAGCCTAACATTCTCCTTTTATAATCATTTTGGTTAGTCTCGCTTAAGCCAAAATTGTTTGGGCTCACTCAAGAACTATGTCTTAGTCTAACTGGTGCTTGTCTAGATTAGAAAATGGTTGTCTTCATTTATTAGATGGATTTAAGAGAACACCTTCCAATTCCTGTCATCTGCTAATTCCTATTTTTGGACATAGGTCAATAGTTGACCCTAGACATTTTGATATAGGTCCATATGTCATGTGCCTATAGGATAGCACCTACGGCTCTTGTCTCCTTGCTAAAGAGATAAGAGAAAGGGTGCACGCCACCCTAGGCATGCACCCCATATGGATAAGTGATGGAGTCCCATATAGATGGGACTCCAGGGTTTCTTGATGGTTTTAAATACCTAGGCACCAAAGAGTTTTGTTTTATCCAGTCATGGCACCACCTATGTGAATTTTTGAGGAACACTCATCTGATTGGATCAGATGACATTATTCCACTAACTAGATTTAGATCTGATTGAATGAAGACCTCTGATTGGCCGAAATGATGTGGCACTGTATGGCACAGTAGGGTCTATTTAAACCCTATCTGTGCCTAGGGTTAAAGAGTTTTTGCATAATTCTCATGCCCCAAGGCGACCTCTCTCTCTTCCATGCCCCATCTGATTCTCTCTCTCCTCTCTCCATGCCCAAGGAGTTGGGCATGGATTTAAGTGCCATCCAAGGAAGAAAGATGCCCAGATCAAGAAGAATGCAGCACTACTAAAAGAGATGACTACTTCTTCTTCAAAAGAAGTTTTGAAGAACTTTAAGATCAGATCCAGATTTAATTTTTGAAGAATTAATTTAGAAGAAGAAGACCTCTAGATCCTACCTGAGTGGACACTAGTAGAGGCCAGGCATGTGCGTGGCTCCTTTCAGAACCTTAGGAATACTTAGGATCATCATAGGATAATCTGATTATCCAAAATAAGGTATGAAATTAAATTAGATTTAATTTTTTTTTTTAGTTTTAACATTAGATCTTTAGGATTAGATCTAAGATATCTTAGATCTGATTAGGATCATAAAAAAAAATTTTAAAATATTTCTTCAGATCCAATCAGATCTGAATAATTCTGTGTCGAAAAAATAGGATTTTTTCCTCCAAATGGTATCAGAGTTGCGTTAGCAGTTCATTAGATCTATTTTAGATCTGATTTAATTTTTTATTTATGATCTGGTATTAAAAGATTTTAGATGTCATATCAGATGTGATTAGATCTAAAATCAAAAAATTAAAATTTTATGATTTAGATCTATAATGTATGAGATGCATGACTTAACTAGGAATAGAATATTCCTATGTATAGTCTAGTATAATCATATTATTAAATTAATTAAATATAATTTTAGATTTATTTTATTTTTATTTTTTTGATATTATAATTATTGTAACCAGATCTAAAAAATAAAAAATAAAATTTTTAATATTTAATTTATTCATATGAGATATAAAAGATGCATGCTTAGACTATTTATAGAATAATTCTATAAAGTATCTAGAATAATTTTATTTTTGATATGATCAAATTTAGAATTTTATTTTTTAGATTTAATATGTGATATTTTAGATCTGAAAGTATGCATGATTGATTGAGTTATGATACATGAGATGTATGCAAAACATGTATAAATTAGATCATTAATTGTATATGCGATATATGATTTAGATCTGACTAGTTCTATAGTAGAAATTATATTTCTGATTAAGACGTTCTCCTTGGCCGTCCGATCATAAGAATAAAATAAGATTTAAAGGCCTTCTCCTTCCATTTGATGGGATGTTCTTATGACGTGTAGGGGTGCTGCGTATTCATTAGAACATATTATTCTGCAAAACCCTGAATCTTAAAACTTTAGGATTTTGTTATATGTTTTGTTCATAAATCGAAAACTTAATTAAGAATTAAGATTATGAAACTAATTAGATCTAAAAATTATGAATTTTTAGATCTAAGATAGATTCATAAAATTGGGTTCGGACTTGGGTAGCTCAATTAGGTCTAGCGGTTGATCAAACTAAATCAAGAGTTCATTAGGTGAAATCAAAGAAAGCTTAGATTTGATCAGTCTAATAAGATTAAGTTTAGGTCAAGATCGAATCACATTGAGATGTGACTCAATTAAGTCAAAATCTAATTTGGCTCCATGGTTCGAGCCTGAATTTTAGGCTAACTCAATTGCTTCTGATTCGATAATTTGGTGTCTAAGATAAGTCTGATAGATACAATCGACTGGTTTTTAATTGAAAGCTACTCGATCTGAATGCGTTCTTGTCGAATTAATGGCATATCCCTTCCACCGATCTCACTTACCTGGCCATTTGTGTCGATCCAGTCCTGATTTGAGGTGGCTAACAATTCGAGCCAACCCATGCCACTAGGTTAGTCATAATTGTTATGACTAAGTCAAGTCAAGTTTAAAGAGATCTAAATTAAATCTTCTAAGAAAATATTATGTCTAAGATCTTCCACCATTGTAGATGTGCAGGTCCTTTCCAGGATTGATTTTTGTCGGCTGGATATAGTAGTTCAGTTGCACCAGAAAGATGCAACCATGTCTATTAGGCATTGGATGCTACGGGTTGGAGGATGGATTAGGCTCAATATTTTGGATATGGTGAGAAACTCAATCAAAAATTCAATTAGTACAAATGATGAATCTGACTTAACTAAGAAGTGGATCAATATTCTAGACATGGTGAGATTTATGAATTAGAGACCAAATTTAGGTGCACCATGATTATAGAATCATTGGATAAGAGTTGTCCACTCATTAGTTGACCCATCACCAATAACTATTAGATGAGGTGGTGAGCCAGTTGGTGAAATCACACCATCCACTAGAAATTAATAATCATGAAGATTTTTGCATCTTTGCCAAGGGAGTGTAAGAATCCAAGTAAATAGTAAAAGCCTAATTTATTTAAAAATAAAATTTTTAAATAAATTGATTAAGTCTAATTATAAAATCTAACTAGAAACTTTGACTCTCTATAGGAAGATGTCTGCATCCAACCCACTAGCCCATATCCTAGACATCCATAGACTAACCGGATTCAACTATAAGGATTGGCTTCAGGACTTCAAAATTATTTTGGATTTTGAGAAGTTGATTCATGTGTTGGAATAGGATCCTCCCATCTTACTAGCCCATCCATCTACTGATCAGAGAGCGTCTCTCGAAAAGTGGATGGATGAAGATAACAAAGTTAGATATTATATGTTGGGCTCAATGTCTGATGAGCTCCAACACCAACATGAAGATATTAAGACTAGTCACCAAATGTTAGCTAACCTACAAGAGTTGTTTGATAAACAGAGTCACACAGTCAAATATCAAGTCACTAGGAGACTGTTTAAGACTCAAATGCATGATGGACAGTCGGTCCAAGATCATTATCTGATGATGATCAAGGACTTAGAAAGCTTGAGAAGCTTGATTTTAAGTTAGATCAGAATTTGTAGATTGATATAATTATGTAGTCCTTGACTGATGTGTATGGGCAGTTCATCATGAACTACCATATGCATAAACTTCAGAATACCTTGGCTGAACTCATGAACATGCTGGTTACTACTGAGCTTTTAATGAAAGGTTCTAAAGACTTAGTATTTACTATGGAGCAGACTTCTTCCAAAAGAAAATCTTTTGGGAAGAAGAAGAAGTCTGTGAAGAAGCAGAAGGTGGATGATGAGAAGAAGAAGAAGGTAGAGCCGAAGAAGAAGGCCGCTAACAAAAAAAAATGTTTCCATTGCAATACTGACGACTACTGAAAGTAGAACTGCCCTTTATATCTGGTCAGCCTAAAGAACAAGAAGGAAGAAGGTCCTTCTAAAGGTATGCTCATTATAGAATCTAATCTTACAGTTTCTTCTGCATCTAGTTGATTGCTTGACTTTGGTTCTAGTGCTCACTTATGCACTTTTATGTAGGGTCTTGAGGATAGCAGGAGGCTGATGGATGGTGAGATGATCCTACGCATAAAAAATGGAGCAAGAGTTGCTATTATGGCCGTGAAAACCTATCCTTTATGATTACCATCATGATTAGATTTAGTTCTTAGGAACTATTTTTATGTGCCTGCAGCAAGCAGAAATTTGATTTCTATTTCATGTTTAGCACAAGAAGGCTACATAATTAGTTTTCTTAAGGACCATTGTAATATTCTTTATAAAAAAAATAAAATAACAAGTGGTTTCCTTATAAATGGTCTCTACCAATTACATATTGATGTTTCTATTTTTAATATCAAGCAAAACGTGAATGCCATAGGATCAAAGCGACCTAGGGATAGTCTAAATGATAGGTATCTATGGCACCTTAGGCTAGGTCATATAGCCGAAGATAGGGTTAACAAATTGTAGAAATTCGAACTATTGAGTTCATTAACTTCTGAGTCATATCTGATTTATGAATCATGCCTTCATGGCAAAATGACCAAGCTTCCTTTGTAGGACATGGGGAAAGGGCCACAAACCTACTTGCCTTGGTACATTCAGATGTATGCGGGCCATTTGATGTGTCGACTAGAGGCAACTATGTCTACTTCATCACCTTTATCGATGATATATCTCGGTATTAGTATGTATATTTAATGTGACACAAGTCTGAATCTTTTAAAAGGTTCAAGAAATTTAGACTCGAATTAGAAAAATAAATAGAAAAATTCATTAAGATTCTTCAATCAGATCGAGGAGGTGAATACCTTAGTCGAAAATTTCTAGACTATCTTAAGGATAATGGCATAGTCTCTCAATGGACTCCACCTGAAATGTCTCAACTCAATACGATTTTAGAATGGAGAAATTAGACCCTATTAGATATGGTCTAATCCATAATGAGTTTCATGGATCTTCCTAAGTTTCTTTGGAGATATAGTCTGATGACTGCTATATATTTACTGAATAAGTTTTCTTTAAGACCATTCCTACCACACCGTATGAGATATGGCATAGTAAGAAATTAAGTCTGAGTCATCTCAGAATTTGAAATTGTTCAGCCCATGTCAAGAGATAATAGGTGGACAAATTAGAGTCTAGGTTCTTTAGAGCTCGATTTATTGGATATCCTAAAGAGTCATTAGGATATTATTTCTATCTCTTGGAGATCATAATGTAATTGTAAGTCAACACGCCATCTTTTCTGAAAAATAGTTTATTCAAGATGGTAGCAATGGAAGACAGATTAGACTTGAAAAGAAAATCTTTGATGAAAAACGAGCTAAGAAACCTATGGAACCCAGTAAGATTGAGCCAACCTAGACACTACCTCCTCCACCTCGTAGATCAAGTAGAATTTTCGATTCTTTTGAAAGGTATTTAGGTAATATATCAGAAGATGTAGAAAAAATATTTCTCATAGGAAATGGGGTTCATGGTGATGATCCCAAAACTTATGACAAGGCGATATCAGATATCGACTCCGAAAAATGGTAAGAGGCAATGAGGTCAGAGATTGACTCAATGCATTCAAACCAAGTCTGGACCTTGGTAGATCCACCTGAAGGTATAATATCTATTGGGTGTAAATGAATCTTCAAGAGAAAGATAGATACCGATGGAAATATAAAGACATTCAAAGCAAGGTTCGTAGCAAAAGGGTATAGTCAGTGCGAAGGCATTGACTATTAAGATACTTTTTTCACCAATAGCCATGTATACATTTTTGCCAGTAGCCATGCTCAAATCCATCCACACATTGCTTACTATTATAGCCTATTTTGATTATGAAATATGATAGATGGATGTGAAAATGGCATTCTTAAATGGATATCTTAAGGAAGATATCTATATGGAAGAGCCAATAGATTTCACATCCAATGATAATGATTACAAGGTATGCAAGCTACAAAGATCCATATTTGGACTTAAGCAAGACTCTTGGAGCTGGAATGTTCATTTCAATGATGTAATCAAATCATTTGGATTTATCAAGATCGAGGAGGAGCCCTGTGTTTTCAAAAAGATCAGTGGGAGCATTATTATTTTTCTTGTACAGTATGTGGATGACATCCTCCTAATTAGGAATGATATTCCCATGTTGACTACAGTCAAAATGTAGTTGCCTAAGGAGTTCTCTATGAAAAATCTTAGAGAGGCATCCTTTATTCTGGGAATTAAGGTCTATAGGGATAGACCGAATAGGATGCTGGATCTCTCATAGAAAATATACATAGAGGACGTGTTGAAGAGGTTTAACATGGACAACTCCAAGAGGGGCTTAGTATCCTTCAAACATGGCATTCATCTCTCTAAGAAGATGTATCCTAGCACACCTGAGGAGATTGAATGCATGAGCAAGATCCCTTATGCTTCAGCAATAGGGAGCCCCATGTATGTCATGCTATGTACATGACCTGATATTGCCCATGCTATGAGTGTCATGAGCAGGTACCAGTCAAATCTAGACGGAGAACACTGGACTTCGATGAAATGTATCCTAAAGTACTTGAAAAGGACTAAGGATCTATTTCTAGTCTTTGGTAATGGAGAACTCTAGGTCCAAGGATATATAGACTCAGATTTTATGTCCGACATAGATGATCAAATGTCAACATCTGAAAGTCTATTTATTTATAATGGTAGAGTTGTCAGTTGGAAGAGTTTCAAGCAGATAGTGATAGCAGACTCCACCATGAAAGAAGAGTACATTGCTACGTCGAAGGCTGTAAAGTAGGCATTCTGATACAAAAAGTTTATCGTAGAACTCGGAGTGATACCATCAGATGCCGTCCCCCTGTACTACGACAACAATGGCACCATAGCTCTAGCTAAGGAGTCGAGGTATTACCAAAAATCCAAATACATCAAGCGGCGATACCACCTCATCTGCAATTATCTTGGGGTCAAGAGAATCGACACTGCAAACAATGCGGCTGACCCATTGACAAAGCCATTGAGCCGGTAGAAGATTGAATCCCATCTTGAGAAAATGGGACTTAGATTCATAGCCAATTGACTTTAGATTGAGTGGGAGTTTGTTAGATGTGTGCCCTAGAAGCCAGATTGGCTAACACTTGTAATACACTTCTAAGGATAATTTTATAATTTTGATTATAAATTAAGAAAAGGATTATTTTCAATCATAGTGTGTATTTAAAGTGTCTATGATACATTCCTTGAGTTAATCGTAATGACAATTCATATTTTCAAGAGTTGAAAATTTAAGACATGAATTTTCATAATTAACTCATAAACTACTTTCGATCGTAGGATTATCACGAGGATGGTGATCAATCCAGAAGATTGGTGTATGATTGCTTTCTTAGGATAGATATTTTTTGAGTCTATAGTGTAGAGACACTAGAGCAAGTGTACGGGTACTCATTAAAGAACGAGGGCACTGAGCATGACCACCTCGAGCAGTCATAAGGAAGTCTACCTTCTCCTCGATGACTGACTCAATGCTGTAGTAGTGTGTCTGGTTCTTTGACCTAAGGTGCATCGACGGTTTACCTTGAGGGTGTTATAGTTTGACTACACCATAACTCAGTCTCCTAGCCATTTGGAATCTTGAGGTGTATGTTGGCTATAGCATGTTCATTATAGGAATTGGATTGCACCAATAGGAGATCTATCTACCTTGATAGATGAGGAGTAGCCCAATGATAATCATGAGATTGAGTCCTTAAGCCCATGGACATGGCAAAGTGAAGATGATAGAAAGAGTTTCTATTAGGTTTTCACATTGGACTCGAATCGAATGATTAATTCATATGATGGATATTGGGTTTGACGAGTCACCTTAACCCTAATCTAGTCGGGGCTAAAGATAGAAGAACCCAATCACATAGGTAGCTGCACTGAGAGATTCACTTTCGGTTCTGATGGGTTGCCATCATATACTGCTAGGTGTCACTAGTGAATTTTGAGAGCAATTAGAATGATTTAGATGATCGATCATTCTAATTGTATGAATAAAAAAGGTTCTGGTCTATCGAAAGATATTTTGATGATGTTGATGATAAAGATCGCGACATGTCTCATTATCATATGAAACTGAACTTAACTAGGTCACACAAACAAGAGTTTGGATCTAGATGTTATCAATTGGACTAACCCAATTTAATTAATTTGGATTAGATCCAATTAGGTTCAAGGAAATCATGCTAGCACACGATTGAGCCTGACATTCTCCTTTTGTAATCATTTTGATTCATCTCGACTAAGACAAAATTATTTGGGCTCACTCAAGAATCTTATCTTAGTCTGACTGGAGCTTGTCTAGATCAGAAAAGGATTATCTTAATTCATTAGATGGATATAAGATAACACCTGACAATTTCTATCACCTGCTAATTCCTATTTTTGGACATAGGTCAACAGTTGACCCTGAACACTTGGACATAGGGCCATGTGTTATGCACCTATAGAAGAGCACCTGGGGATTTTGTCCCCCTACTAAAAGAGGTAAGAGAGAGGGTGCATGCCACCCTAGGCATGCACCCCATATGAATAAGGGATGGAGTCCCATATAGATGGGACTCTAGGATTTCTTGATGGTTTAAATACCTAGGCACCAAATAGTTTTGTTTTATCCAGTCTTGGTGCCACCTATGTGGATTTTTGAGAGACTCTCATCTGATTAGATCAGATGACATCATTCCACCAATCAGATTTAGATCTGATTTAATGATGATCTCTAATTGATCGGGATGATGTGGCATTGCATGGCACAATAGGGTCTATTTAAATCCTATCTGCACCTAGGGTTAAAAAGTTTTTGCACAATTCCCATACCCCAAGGCTGCCTCTCTCTCTCTCTTCTATGCTCCATCTAATTCTCTCTCTCCTCTCTCCATGCCCAAGGAGTTAGGCATGGGTTCAAGTGCCATCCAAGGAAGAAAGGTGCCCAGATCAGGAAGAAGGCAGCACTGCTGAAAGAGACGACTGCTGCTTCTTCAAAAGAAGTTTTAAAGAACTTCAAGATTAGATCCAGATCTGATTTTTGAAGAGCTAATTTAGAAGGAGAAGACCTCCAAATCCTACCTGAGTGGACACCGGTAGCTAAAAGGAATATGCCCTCAAGCCAATTAATTTTTGGGCTATTCTGTCTTCCAAACTCATGTAATGATATTTTTTAATAAATAAATAAAAGCAGTTATTTCATCATATGCGGTATCTTATTATTTATTTAAGATTATGATGAACCATATAAATTAGGGCTATGGTTTTAGGATTATGATGAGATCATACCAGTGAGACCTAAAATCTTAAAATCCTAATTTAAATATTTTTAATCGATGGGACATTGAGTTAGGGATCAATGTTTTTTGGTAAGACTAGCACATTCTTTGTATGTTCGATTGAGAGGGCGATTGATCTCATAATAACTTGTGTATGACACTAATACAAGAATGTGGGTGCTCATTAGAGAATGAGTTCACTAAATTGATCCAAATCGAGAATATCTAATGGAGTCTTATCTACATGTCAATAGATGGTTCTCATAGTGGAATTTGTGCATGTAATCCTTTGACCTGAAACTACCATAGAATCTTATATATATAAATCCATATTTTGGTTCATACTCATTCATGACTCAGTTATGTACGGGATGATCTAGGATATGGTAGATTATATATATGAAGGTTGTGAGTAGGTTAACATGGAATCGATCTCTCCTGGTAAGAGGAAATAGCATCCTACCTGCTTCAAACAAATGATGATTCAGGAAGACTTTGATCAAAGCATGATGAAAATTAGAAATGGTTTCTAATATTTCATTAAATGAATCATCATCATAAGATTGAAAGAGAAATGAATATGATATTGGGATTGACATATTTCCATACCCAGAGTCATATTCAGGATGCAGGGAGATCGAAGGATCTAGTTGCATGGTAATTTTCACTGAAGGATATTTTTGGTATTTTCATCAAAATTTCACATCTTTCGGGAAGTCATGATATGTTGCTAGACGTCAATCATATCTTGTGGGTTCGATCAAATTAAAATTTTAATTTGATCATTAAATTAGAAAGTGTTCTAAATTAAGTCAAATTGGGTTGGCTAGTTTTGACCTAAATCGGTTTGGTTGAGTTCTAACCAGATTAGGTCAAATCACACCCAGACTCACTGCTGGTTAGATGTGGAATCCCAATGGGTCACACACAAAGAGAGTTGATTAAGGGTCTAATTGGATTAGACCATGTTTGCAAGATGAACATGCTAGCACATGTAGCAAACCCTAGCACCTGGATTCGAATTGGATTCGAATCGGCTTCCGATTTGGGCTAATTAAGGTCCGATTTGAGCCAAATAGGATTTGGTCTTGAATTGGATTAACCTAGACTGATTGGGCTTCAGTTGAGGCACCACATACCTGAATCCCACATGCCAGAGAGTCTCTCTCTTGCACGTGGGAAGTCTTTCATGTGCAAAGCATTTTTGATGCATAGAATTAGTTGGCGCCTACCTTCTTTGACTTTTCCCATTTGTTATGTCGTGTAAAAATTTTTGAATAGGCATGGACATCAGATATGGGGTGATAAAGAGTCCTTCTACAAGTTAAAAACTCCATTTTCTTTTTAATTTTTGTCGCCTAGGATTCTTTGTCGCCCAAGACTCCTTGCCGCCCAAGACTCCATGCCGCCCACTCCTCCTTGACGCCTCTTGGACCAAGTCAAAGTCTCTTGGGACTTTGACTATTCAAAGATCATCTCCATGCCTTCTTGCTGAATGGGCATCCCTTTTAGAGCCATTGGATGGCCTTTTTATCTGATCTAATGGATGAAAAGGGTGGCGCCAAAGATGAAATATTGCGACTCTTCGTAAATAACTTACGTAGAATTAGTCCAAGAGTCCTTCTGCTTTAAGGCACCTCTTGGACTAAGTCTACATCTCATTATTTTTTGATGAGGCATGAGATTGGCTGAAGGGACATGAGATATTTTTTGAAAGGGCATGAGAAAGAAATTGTGTTGGCACCCTTACGTACATTATAAATAAGGGTGCGCACCAAGAGTCCGAGAGATGTGAAAATTATTATCTTTCTTTCTTACAAGAGTTTCTTTTTATCCAATTTTCTTTCTTTCCTTCTCTTGTCTAGACCTTGTCCTTATAAGGATAAGAAGTCATCTTAAGACTAAGAGATTAGGAAGAAAAATTAAGAAGATAAAAGAAAAAGAAAGATAGATAAGGAGAGGCAAGGAAGGTGACATAAAGGCTAAAGAAGGTCTTGCCCTTTTAATTAAAGTTCTTATTATTAGAACTCTAATTATATAAATCAGAGGTGCTGGTGTCTTGATCAAGTCTCTATGTGGATCAACGTTGGAGGGTGAACACGTGGGCACCTGGTGGAACCCCTGACGGACTGCTACCGACGATCAGGGTCAATTTAGGGTTTAGCGATAAGAGGTATGTTCTAATACTTTCTTTTATATTACAAATGCATGTTATATGATTTAATTGCTAATAAGGTGGTCCTAGGGTTTGGGTTTGGTTTATTTGATTTCATGTTTTTGCTTTGAAATCCATGCTTCCGTCACCCTGTACACCAAATTCCATATCAGTGGTATCAGAGCAAGCCTTATTAGGTTAAATCATATAATGCTTTGCTTATAATATAATGGCACAAAAGAAAAGTATGATATATTTTTTTTTTGTGGTTTATTTGCATGTTATTTATATGATGAGATCATATTCTTTTATTTATCATAATGAGATTATGATGTATATATTATTCTGTAAAGGTTGCCCTGATATAGTGGAAAGTATTCACTATATAATGATGGTTGTCCTAGAATAATTATACATGTTAATAGATATATATAAATTTTATTATAATTGATGCTATTAGGCATTTAGTTTGATTTAAATCAGAATGTGCATCGAGACCTTTTAAATCCCTCTTTAAAAATTATATTAAGTTGTAGTGTAATTAATCTATAGCTGTATCAGTCGGGATGTCTAATTGATCAATCGGTGTCTAGGATAAATGGTTCATGATTGGTAAAGAGAACATGTGATTTTTTAATTAGTTCTGTTGTCTGACCTGGCCAATTTATTGGTGTCTAAGGAAAGCAACAGGGGGACTCCCACTTCTCTCCCACTTATCCTGGCCGATTCGATTAATTTAATTCTAGATTGAAATGCTTAGTATTATATTCACTACATTAAGGCCTTCCTTCATACTAGGTTCTTATTATGTCCAGAACCATATTAGTTTTGTTGTGTAACCACAAGATCTATCATGGGAAATGATGTAATATTAATCTAGTGCATTGAGATGCTTACAGCATTTTGAATATACTGCTTTATTGTGTAACCACAAAAGTAGTCATATTTCATTTTGACTGTATAGAAATGAAGGGTTCTATTTAAACTAAAACATTAAAGTTTGTTGTGCTAACACAAGGCTATTAATGTTTTAGAGGCAAAAGTTTTTTGAGAGTTGCATAAAATGCAATTGAAAAGAGTTTCCTACCTTTGAACTTATAACAGGTTTGTTGTGCAACCACAAGACCTTTTATAAGGAATTAGGATCTTATTCTCACTAAGAAAATCAATAAGAGGGTTATGATTTTTGATTATTAAATAGTGGAGACATAATTAAATTAAAGTCCTAATTTAATTATGTTTGTCATCATGAGTTGTTTGCTTATATATTATTCTTTATTATGTAGATTAAATGGCTTCTTCACTTTCATTACGTTCAATTTTGGATTCAAATAAATTGACTGGTCAAAATTATGTTGACTGGTTGAGAAACCTAAAAATAGTACTCAGTCAAGAAAAACTCTCCTATATTCTTGATGCCCCTGATCCTAAGCCATTAGAAAATGATGCCACAGATGAAGATAAGTCCACATACAAGATGTGGCAAAATGATTTTCTTACTATCAAATGCATCATACTTGCCTCTATGAATAATGAATTACAGAGGCAGCATGATAGGCATGGACACTCAATCCATATTGCTCAATCTAAAAGAGCTTTATGGAGAGCATAGTAGGACTGCTAGATATGAGATATCTAAGCAATTATTTCGTATGCAAGAATGATAGAAGGAACATCCATACAAAATCATGTTTTGATGGTAATTGACCTAATCACTCGATTAAGTCAATTAGGTTTTGTTATGGATGGAGAGTTAAGTCAGGATTTGATCCTACAATCACTCCCAGAATCATTTTCTTAGTTTATCGTGAACTATCACATGAACAAACTGAATTCTTCCTTGCCTGAGCTGTTAAATATGCTCAAGACAGCAGAAAGCCATATCAAGAAAAATAAGGCTCCTCTTCTTCTTGTGGATGGGATCTCCAAGAAGAAGGCAGGCAAAAAGGGTTCAAAGAGAAGGTTGAATTCCTAAAAGTGGTATAAATAAGAAGAAAAAGGGGAAGAAGGTCTCTGGACAGACGACCTATTTTCACTACGGCAAAATAGGTCATTGGAAGAGGAATTGCAAGGCTTACCTTGCAACCGTATGAAGTCTGGTGCAAATAATGCACCAAAAGGTATGTATGAGATACATACTATATTATCATTAAATTCTTTCATTTCAAATTCTTGGGTATTAGATACCGGCTGTGATTTTCATATCTGCAAATCTTTGCAGGGACTGCAGAAAATTAAGAGTTTGAAGAAAGGTGACTTCAAGCTCTATGGCGCTGGAGGAGAGTCTATCCAAGCAGAAGCTGTAGGGATAAATATATTGAAGTTACCTTATGAAAAGATCTTAGAGCTTACAAATTATTATTATATGCCTAAGATCATTAGAAATATTATATCTATACCCTTGTTATTAAAACAAGGTTATAGTCTTAATGTAACGAGCGAAGGTTGCTCGATCAAATATTCTAATGAAAATATTTGTTTTGGCATATTTAGCAATGGTTTGTTGACTCTATGTTTGGATGACAATATATTTCATATTGATGAAAATAGAAAATGTAAGAGAGATGACATAAATAATACTTTACTTTGGCATTATCGATTAGGTCATATTAGTGAGGCTAGGATTAACAAGTTATACAAAGAAAAGTTCTTTGATCCTTTTGATTATGAATCATTGGAAACTTGTGAATCATGCCTCATGGGTAAAATGACCAAGATTCCATTTAGTGGACATGGAGAAAGGACAAATGAGTTATTAGGACTTGTACATATGGATGTATGTGGTCCTATGACAACTCAAGCCAGAGGAGGATACTCTTATTTTATAATGTTCACTGATGATTTATCTAGGTTTGGATATGTGTATCTTATGAAACACAAATCAGAAGCCTTTGATAAATTTAAAGAGTATCAAAGTATGGTCGAAAAATAAACTGGACAATGTATAAAAATCCTTCGATCTGATTGGAGAGGAGAATACTTATCTAGTGAGTTTCTAGACTATCTTAAAGTTAAAGGGATTCTCTCTGAATGGACACCTCCTTATACACCATAATTAAATGGTGTAGCCGAAAGAAAAAATCGTATCTTATTAGATATGGTACGGTTCATGATATGCTTCACTGAATTACCTATTTTTTTTTGGAGTCAAGCCCTGGAGACTACAATTTACATCTTGAATAGAGTACCTTCTAAATCTGTATCTAGTACTCCATATGACATATAGAAAAGTAAAAAACCTAATCTTAAGTATCTTAAAATATAGGATTGTCCAGCATATGTCAAAAGAAATTTTGGATATAAAGTGATGCTAGATCAGATAGATGTCTATTTATAGGATATCCTAAAAATAGTATAGGATATTTATTCTACCATCCTACTGAACAAAAGGTATTTGTAAGTAGGCATGCCACTTTCATGGAAAAAGAATTTATCCTAGAAAAGGGTAGTGGCAGAAATATTGAACTTAGTGAAGTTCAAGAAAAATAAATAAAAATTTCTCAACCAAATAATCACATAAAAGAATCAGAACATATAACTCCTATCCATAGGTCTAAAAGAGTATGAAATACACTTGTGAGATATGGTTTCATTATTGAGAACAATGAAGCCTAAGTCATTGAGATTGATGAACCTTTGATCTATATGGAAGCAGTCAAAAGTAAGGACTCTTACAAATGGCTAGCTGCCATGCAATCCGAAATGAAATCCATGCACACCAACAAAGTATGGACTTTGGTGGATGCACCAGAGGATATAAATCCTATTAGATGCAAATGGATTTTTAAGAAAAAGATTAGAGCTGATGGTCAAATTGAAACCTATAAGGTCAGATTGGTGGCTAAGGGTTTTAGGCAAAAATAGGAGATTGATTATGATGAAATATTTTCACCTATTGCCATGCTCAAATCTATTTGGATTATGCTTGCCATAGCAGCATACCATGACTATGAAATATGGCAAATGGATGTAAAGACTGCCTTCCTTAATGGTTTCCTTGAGGAGGAGGTCTATATGTCACAGCTAGAGGGATTTGAGTCAAATGAGAGACCAAATCAGGTATGCAAGCTTAAGAGATCCATTTATGGATTAAAGCAAGCATCAAGGAGTTGGAACATCCATTTTGATGAAACAGTAAAAGAGTTTGGTTTTATCAAGAATGTTGATGAACCATGTGTGTACAAGAAAACTAGTGGGAGAACCATAGTCTTCTTGGTTTTGTATGTAGATGACATACTCCTCATTGAGAATGATATCCCAATGTTACAATCAGTCAAATTATGGCTATCAAATAAGTTTTCCATGAAAGATTTGGGAGAAGCATCCTATATACTAGGAATAAAGATCTATAGAGATAGATCTAAGAGGATGCTAGGCTTGTCCCAATCAAGGTACATTGACTTAATACTGAAAAGATTCAATATGGATGGGAGTAAAAGAAGGTTATTTACCCATGAGTCAAGGCATACATCTCTCTAAAAAGATGTCTCCAAAGACACCTGAAGAGAGAAATAGAATGAGTTCTATTCCTTATGCTTCGGCTGTTGGATCAATAATGTATGCCATGTTATGTACAAGGCCTGATGTTGCTTATGCTTTAGGCATTGCAAGTAGATTTCAAGCTGATCTAGGAGAGGATCATTGGAAAGCTATGAAAAATATTCTTAAGTACTTGAGAAGGACTAAAGATATTTTTCTAGTATATGGTGGTTCTGATCTTAAATTAGAAGCATATTCTGACTCTAGTTTTCAATCAGACCCAGATGATAGCAAATCCATTTTAGGATATGTCTTTACTCTGAATGGTGGAGCAGTAAGTTGGAAGAGTACTAAGCAGCCAACTATAGCTGACTCAACCACTGAAACAGAATATATAGCTGTAAGTGAAGCCACCAAGGAAGCTGTCTGGATGAAGAAGTTCATCACTAAATTGGATGTTATTCCTAAAATTGAGAATTCAGTACCACTTTACTATGACAATACTAGAGCTATTGCTCAAGCAAAGGAACCAAGGTCTCCTCATAAATCCAAATACATTCTGAGATGCTTCCATCTCGTTCGTGAAATTATTGAAAGACAAGATGTAGTCATAGAACGAGTTGACACAAAGAACAACATAGCAGACCCATTCACTAAGGCTTTACCACTGCAACTATTTGATTGCCACCTTGATTGTATGGGATTAAAATATAAAGGCAATTGGCTTTAGTGCAAGTGGGAGATTGAATGGAATATGCCTCAAGTCAATTAATTTTTGGGCTGTTCTTTGTCTTCCAAACCCATGTAATGATATTTTTTAATAAATAAATAAAGATAGTTATTTTATCATATGTAGTTTCTTATTATTTATTTAAGATTATGATGAATCCTATAAATTAGGGCTATAGTTTTAGGATTATGATGAGATCATACTAGTGAGACCTAAAATCTTAAAATCCTAATTTAAATATTCCTAGTCGATGGGACATTGAGTTAGGGATCAATATTTTTCGGTAAGACTAGCACATTCTTTGTATGCTCAATTGGGAGGATGATTGATCTCATAATAACTTGTGTATGATACTAATACAAGAATATGGGTGCTCATTAGATAATGAGTTCACTGAATTGATCCAAATCGAGAATATCTAGTGGAGTCTTATCTACATATCAATAGATGGTTCTCATAGTAGAATTTGTGCATGTAATTCTTTGATCTGAAACTACCGTAGAATCTTATATATATAAATTCATATTTTGGCTCATACTTATTCATGACTCAATTATGTACGAGATGATCTGGATATGGTAGATTATATATATGAAGGTTGTGAGTAGGTTAATATGGAATCGATCTCTCCTGGTAAAAGGAAATAGCATCCTACCTGCTTCAAACAAATGATGATTCAGGAAGACTTTGATCAAAGCATGATGAAAATTAGAAATGGTTTCTAATGTTTCATTAAATGAATCATCATCATAAGATTGAAAGAGAAATGAATATGATATTGGGATTGACATATTTTCGTACTAGAGTCATATTCAGGATGCAGGAAGATCGAAGGATCTAGTTGCATGGTAATTTTCACTGAAGGATATTTTTGGTATTTTTATCAAAATTTCACATCTTTTGGAAAGTCTTGATATGTTGCTAGACGTCAATCACATCTTGTGGGTTCTATCAAATTAAAATTTTAATTTGATCATTAAATTAGAAAGTATTCTAAATTAAGTCAAATTGGGTTGGCTAGTTTTGACCTAAATCGGTTTGGTTGAGTTCTAACCAGATTAGGTCAAATCACACCTAGACTCACTGCTGGTTAGATGTAGAATCCAATGGGTCACACACAAAAAGAGTTGATTAAGGGTCTAATTGGATTAGACCATGTTTGCAAGATGAACATGCTAGCACATGTAGCAAACCCTAGCACCTGGATTCGAATTAAATTCGAATCAACTTCCGATTTGGGCTAATTAAAGTCTGATTTAAGCCAAATAGGATTTGGTCTCGAATTGGATTAAGCTAGACTGATTGGGCTTCAGTTGGGGCATCACATACCTGAATCCCACATGCTAGAGAGTCTCTATCTTGAGCGTGGGAAGTCTTTCATGCGCAAAGCATTTTTCATGCATAGAGTTAGTTGGCGCCTACCTTCTTTGACTTTTTCCATTTGTTATGTCACGTAAAAATTTTTGAATAGGAATGGACATCAGATATGGGGTGATAAAGAGTCCTTCTACAAGTTAAAAACTCCATTTCTTTTTAAATTTTTATCACCCAGGATTCTTTATTGCCCAAGACTCCTTACCGCCCAAGACTTCATGCTGCCCACTCCTCGACGCCTCTTGGACCAAGTCAAAGTCTCTTGGGACTTTGACTATTTAATGATCATCTCCACGGCTTCTTGCTGAATGGGCATCCCTTTTAGAGCCATTGGATGGCCTTTTTTATTTGATCTAATGGATGAAAAGGGTGGCGCCAAAGGTGAAATATTGCGACTCTTCGTAAATAACTTACGTAGAATTAGTTCAAGAGTCCTTCTGCTTTAAGGCACCTCTTAGACTAAGTCTACATCTCATTATTTTCTGATGAGGTGTGAGATTGGCTGAAGGGACATGAGATATTTTTTGAATGGGCATGAGAAATTGTGTTGGCACCCTTACGTATATTATAAATAAGGGTGCGTACCATGAGTCCGAGAGATGTGAAAATTATCTTTCTTTCTTACAAGAGTTTTTTTTTGTCTAATTTTCTTTCTTCCTTCTCTTGTCTAGATCTTGTCCTTATAAGGACAAGAAGTCATCTTAAGACTAAGAGATTAGGAAGGAAAATTAAGAAGACAAAGAAAAAGAAAGATAAATAAGGAGAGGCAAAGAAGGTGACATAAAGGCTAAAGAAGGTCTTGCCCTTTTTATTAAAGTTTTTATTATTAGAACTCTAATTATATAAATCAGAGGTATTGGTGTCTTGATCAAGTCTCTATGTGGATCAACATTAGGAGGTGAACACGTGGGCACCTGGTGGAACCCCTGACGGACTGCTACCGACGATCAGGGTCAATTTAGGGTTTAGCGATAAGAGGTATGTTCTAATACTTTTTTTATATTATAAATGCATGTTATATGATTTAATTGCTAATAACATGGTCCTAGGGTTCGGGTTTGGTTTATTTGATTTCATATTTTTGCTTTGAAATCTATGCTTTCGTCCTGTATACCATTCCTATCAGTAGAGGCCAGGCACGTGCGTGGCTCCTTCCAGAATCTTAGGAATAATCAGGATCATCACAGAATGATCTAATTACCCAAAATAAGGTATGAAATTAAATTAGATTTATTTTTTTTAAAATTTTAATATCAAATCTTTAGAATCAGATCTGTGATGTCCAGATCTAATTAGGATCATAAGAAAGATTTTTAAAATGTTCCTTTAGATTCAATCAGATCTGAATAATTTTGTGTCAAAAAAATAGGATTTTTCCTTCATACCCTTCTTCTAGGTCCTTAAGCAATCAAAGAACTTTTGCTAGATGGTAGAGTGCCAACAGGCATTCGAAGAACTCAAGAGCTACCTTAGTTAGCCTCCACTATTGGTAAAGTTCAAGCTTAGAGAAGAATTATTCCTATACCTGGCGGTCTCTTCTACAGCCCTGGCAGTGGTCCTGATCAAAGAAAAGGCAAAAGTGTAATGATCGATTTACTACATGAGCCGACTCTTGAGAAATGCGAAGACTAGGTATACTAAATTGAAAAAATTAACTTACACTTTTCTGATTGTAACCAGGAGACTTCAGCCCTACTTCTAGGGGCATATTATAACACTCCTCACTGATCAACCAATTAAGGCTGTTCTTCATCGAACAGATGCCTCTAAAAGAATAGCAAAGTGGGCTATTGAGCTGACAGAGTTCGACACCAACTATCGACCTCGGTCGTTAATCAAAGCTTAGATACCGATCAATTTTATAGTTGAATGTACAATCCTAGATGATGCTGAACTTGAGTAGAATGAGGCTAGCATTTTGTGGTTGTAGCCGAGCTCCCCCGAAGAAAGGACGGACCTTTCCAAAGATTTTTGGGCCTTGTATATGGATGGCTCTTCCAATGCTTCTAGTGTAATTGCTGGACTGATCCTGATCAATTTCGGAGGGGTCATCATCAAGTATGCACTTTGCTTTGAGTTTCTTGCAACAAACAATGGGATAGCATAAGAAGCTCTAATAGCAGGACTGAAGATAGCAAAAGAACTAGAGGCAGACCGGCTCCAAGCTTATAGTGACTCATAGTTGGTAGTAGGACAAGTCAATGGTAGTTATGAAGCTCGGAAGGAGAGTATGATAAAGTATCTTGAGAAAGTAAAGAGCCTAATCTTAGCCTTCAACAGCTTCGGCATTCAGCAAATTCTAAGGATAGAGAATACCAGAGCCAACCTCCTATCCAAGCTGGCCACACTTGCCCCCAACGAACTTTCCAAAGAAGTATTCTTTGAAGTGTTGAAATGCCTGAGTATGAAAGAGCTACAGTCTATAATGCAGATCGACCATGAGCCCTACTGGATCAATCCATTGGTCGCTTATCTCAAAGATGGAACACTCTCCTATGATTCAAAAGAAGCTCGAAAGCTGAGAAACCAAACCTCCCGATATATTCAGTATGAAAATAAGCTGTATAAGAGATCATACTCCTTGCCATTTTTAAAACTGTTGCAAGATATTAAGGCAAGGCTTGAAAGAGCAAGAGAGAGTTGGGTGGATGAACTCTACCATATACTTTGGACATACCGAACTATCCAAAGACTATCAATTGGAGAAACATCATTCGTCTTAGCCTTCAGAATGGAGGCAATCATCCCAATCAAGCTCAAGCTCCCATCGGCATAAGTCATGGCCTTCGATGAATAGCATAATTCGCAAGACCTCAGAGCTAATCTCGATCTACTAGAGAAAAAATGAGAGGAGGCCCAAGTTCGGATGACTGCTTACAAGCAAAGGATGGCCCGATACTACAACTCCAGAGTCAAAGATAAAGTATTCAGAGTGGGAGACTTAGTGCTTCGATGAGTAGCCATTTCTCAGCCTCAAAATTAGGAGAAGCTCACTCCAAATTGGGAAGGATTCTATGAGGTCAAGGAAGTTATCTAACCCGGGACATATTACTAGAAGAAGCTTGGAGGAGCCGATCTACCCTGACCATGAAACTCGAAAAACTTATGAATGTATTATCGATGACTTGGTCGTAACAAAACTCCTCTACTTTAACACTCCAATCCTTGTTATAAATCTATAATGATGGAAAATGACTTTTGGAACTTAACCATGCAGCGAAGATAGTCATATTAGAAATAGGAGGAGAACCTCATCCTAACTTGAGCAAAGTCGAAGGTCTCATTAATCTAAGATGAGATAAGGAGAGAGGCCCTTCCAGCAATCCTAATGTGTTCCTACGGCCATGTTAGGAATAGGAGGTGAACCTCATCTTAACATGAGCAAAGCCAAAGGCCTCATTAATCTAAGACGAGATGAGGCAAGAAGACGAGATGAGGCAAGAGGCCCTTCCAATAGCTCTAATGTATCCCTACAGCCACATTAGGAATATGAGGAGAACCTCATCCTAACGTGAGCAAAGTCAAAGGCCACGTTAATCTAAGACAAGATGAGGAGAGGCCCTTCCAACGGTCCTTATGTTCTCCTACAGTCATGTTAGAAATAGAAGGAGAACCTTATCCTAATGTAAGTAAAGTTGAAGGCCTCATTAATCTAAGATGAGATAAGAGGAGAGATCCTTCTAGTAGCCCTAATGTGCTCCTACGACCACGTTAAGAATAGGAGGAGAATCTTATCCTAACATGAGCAAAACCAAAGGCCTCATTAATCTTATATGAGATGAGGAAAGAAGCCCTTCCAGTGGTCCTAATATACCCCTATGGCCATATTAGGAATAGAAGGAGAACCTCATCCTAACATGAGAAAAGTTGAAGACCTCATTAATCTAAGATAAGATGAGGGGAGAGGCCCTTCCAGCGGTCCTAATGTGTCCCTACAGCTATGTTAGGAACAAAAGAAGAACCTTATCCTAATGTGAGTAAAGTTGAAGGTCTCGTTAAACTAAGATGAGATGAGGAAAGAGATCCCGTCAATGGCCCTAACGTACCCCTACAATAACTTAAGGAACAAAAGAGAATCTCGTTTTAACATGAGGAAGGCCAAGGCCTTATTAATCTAAAATGAAGAAAAGAAAAAAGTCATACCGACAACCCTTATATGTATCCCACCAACGGCTACGTCAAATACAAAAGGGAGAACCCCATCCTAGTTCATGGAAGGGACCCCAGCTCAGCATCCACAATAAGCATCTCATTAGAAGATAAAACAAAGAAAAATGAGATGAAGAAAGCGAAGCCATTAACCAGCAACAAATTCATGTAAGACAATAATGAAAAAGATACCATTTTATGGCAAATATTAAGTTCATTATAAGCAAAATAAAGATCAGTAAGATCGATTACATGCAAATACTAAGTTCATTACAAGCAACATAAAGATCAGCAAGATCGATTACATGAAAATATAAGTCTATTACAAGCGAGATAAAGGTCGGCAAGATCGATTACATGAAATGAAAGAAGAAGAAAAAAGTTTGAAGTCCTAAGATTGGTTGGACTCCTCAGATTTTGAGTTTTCGACCCCAGCCATCACCAAGGCTTGCTTTAGTTTGAGGATCTTCCCCTCAAGCTCTTTCTTTTAATATAAGCCATCTATATACATTCGGTTAAAGTGTTCGAACTTGCCTTCAAGCTCTCGCTGCTGCTTCCTTAGGACTTCAGACTCGGCCTCCCCATCTTTAATAGCTTGATGCTCAAAAGTCAGTTGGAGTTTCAACCGTTGAACCTTGACCTTCTCCATCTCGATCGCTTCTGAGAGCTCGTCGATAGTCCTCTTTAAGGAGGTAATTTTCTCTGACTCACCACTCGAACTGGCCTACCGACTACTGTATAACCACCTCTAAAAGTAAGATGCTTCATCTCTGGTAGTCTGGAGCTCATGTTCAAGCCTGAATATCTTCTCTGCCCAGGTTATTCTGTAACTATTATGCCAGTTCTCAGTGTCTTGTAACTACCTCTAAAGCTCAAAGAACTTCTTAGACCAATCCCAGTCATATCGAGCCTTATCGATAGACCATGGCGTGCTCCCTTCCAATAATTGAATTTTCTCTTTCTTCATCTTGATATTGGCTTCGAGAGAGCTGATCTTCATCGTTAGTGCCCAAGATTTATCAATGGCATTTTTTTTGAGCTTGGCAATCTTCCTCTTAAAGCTACCCTTCTGGATGCTGACGCTTGCAGAGTCCTTCATGTGTAAATTTTGGAGGTGAGTGATCTTTTTGGTCGCCTTTGAAGTGTTCTTCTGAGAAGCTTGAAGGTCGTTCTCCATCTTCTTCAACTTCTTCTTCAGATGGTGGACTTTTTTCTTTAAGCTTTTTATTAAAGGTTTTAGTGAAACTCCCTGGGGTAAGGGGTCAGTGCCGATTGGAGATGGCAGGTTATGGCTTTGATTATTGGAGAAATTCTCGATGGCACATGGCACAACACCAATATAAAGAAAGGTATAGATAAAAGTAAATTCACTTTTATTTAACTAAAAGATTTGAAGTACAAAGCAAAGCAAAAGAGAAAAAAAGAAGTACAACTATTCGAGGTCCTCAACCTCGGGGGGTGCAGCGGCAAAAGATGTTGGAGCGCTTTTGACTGCCTCAAAATCCTAAGCAAGCTCGTGCACCTCCATGGTAGGTTTGAATGGACTGGGGGCAGGCTCGATGGGGGATGGGTCGGCTGCTGCATCGGATGGCCCCGCTTCTTCATCGGACTCCTCTTCTAGAAAGCTGAGATCAAGCTCAAGAAACTTTCGGGCCACCCTTTCTTCATAGAGCTCAAAGCCCTTTATGAATGCCTTCTAATCAAATGTGATATTTAAATCTTTCATTTGGAGGAGGCCTTGAACTCTTCCATGGCTTAGGCTGTCGCCTCCGAAACAGACTTTGACATTTTAACTTCTAGCTCGACGATCTTGATCTCGGCCTCTTTCTTTTTCTCCTCCTCCAGGGCCAGTGCAATCTTCAGCCCGATCGAGATGAGCTCCTACTTTCGAAGCGCTCTCCAGAGTTCTCATTTTCTGCCACCTTCTCCTCCATGAGGTGCTCAGCCTCAGTGATCTTTTCCTGAAGGCAATTGATTTTGGCTTGAAGATCCCCCTAGACCTTCAGCGCTTCCACCTCCTGGCAATTTGCCCTCTTGAGGTGGACAAGTATGTGATGGCCCAATTGCCATGGACGAGTCACAGTAAGATAAAGAAAAGAAGGAGAGAAAAATGAAAATGAAATATGGTAAGATGATTACCTCAAGAAAAGTTCTAAGAAACTCTCAGACAAACTACATCCCGTCGAGGTCGGCTAGGCGGTCCACCTCTCCAGGCAGGGCGAACTTGTTGGTCAGATCCCAAATGATGTCCAGGTTGCTGAAGGAATCTGCCCCTAGATCATCGCCGTTGCTATTGCTTGACCCGCCCAGATGAGTCTTATGGGTCACCTTCACGATAGTGGCCTTCTTCTTCTTCTTGTCATCTCCATCCCCTCTTTCCCTCTCAATAGGGGGCTCCAACACCGGTCCTCCTATGGGGAGGCTCGAGGATGTGGGAGGATAAGAGCTCGCACCTCCAACACTACCCTCGATGATTGAAGGGACCTTGGTACCTAGAACATCTTCAGAAGCAGTCATGGGGACATCCAAAACCTCGAAACTCAGGCTGCCGACCTTCATCCTCTTCGAACTTCTACCTGGGGCCACCTCCTTTCTCTTCTTTTGGGCATAAAGGGCCTTGGTGAACCTTTTCACAACATCAATATCTATCTCTGTAATAAAGAAAAGACTATAGTCAGCCAAGGTACATATAAAACTTCATGAGAGTTCATATATATATTTTTATACATGCATATAAGCACATATAATACCGATTGGGTTAAGAGGACTCAGGCCAAGGTTGAATAAGGTCTACTCCTTCAGAAGGTCGGGAAGGTTAAGAGGATTCAGGCCAAGATTGAATAAGGTCTACTCCTTTAGAAGGTCGGAAAGGAGAGGAGCTCAGTACGCCTTGAGCTTGTTAGAAGACTCGAGGTCGGCTCCATCTAAACTAGGAGCTTGGCTGACTAACTCCCTAAGGAAGCCTAAGGAAGGAAGGTCAAGCATTAAGGTCGGCCATCATATGAAGAAGTACTTCTCCTTCCAATTATGAATAATAGAAGGAGCACCTTTCAGTAACCCCTTCTTATCGAACAGGAGAAGTACTATTAGTAATTTGCGAAAGGATAGCGTTTGAAGGTGTAAAAATTTTGAAAGAGTGAGATAGTTGGCCAGATTTTGGTTAGCTGACAAAGAGAAAGAAAGCCAATGATAAATCAAAAGGAGTTCGATATGATGAAAGCAAAAGAAATGTTCAAAAAGCAAAAAAGCACGATAATAAAAGATGAAAGTGGAAGCTAAAGTCTGGCGTGCAAGGCTTTTAGATACAGACAAAATCGAGCGACTAGAGGCAAACTAGCATGGTCGCCTGACCTGAAGAGTTCAAGATCGTACTCTAGTGGGATGCCGTACTGTATCCTAATTAGGAAGAGATCGTTCAGAGTAAGGATAGAAGAAATGGTATCTAGAATGAAAGACTAATGGGACATACTCCTAGGATTAACCTTAGCTAGAGGAGCGGGGTCTAAGAAGGTTAGCCTGAATGAGCTTCACAAATCGATAGATTGGAAGATTTTGGAAGACATATGGATCAAAATAAATCCTAGAAAAGTCTCCAAAAATTAAGAAAAATGAAATACAGATACTCCCTAGAAAAAATTGAAAGAGCAAGAAATCAAAGAAGCAAGAATGCTCAAAGAGAAGAGTTGGAAAGCTGACCTAAGTCGACTAAGAAAGACGAGAAGATGGTGATCACGATGAAAATAAAACAAAAGAGCACCTGGGAGCAAAGAGGATGCAAGAAGGAACTGGGACTCTTGGGCAGAAGGAAGACGAGGACTTAGGGAGGAAGGAAGAAGACTCAGGCGGAATGAATTTTGGAGGAGGAAGAAGACCTTTAATAGCCAAGAGAAGCTTGACACAATTATGATTGCAAATCTCATTCGGTCGATCTAAGTGCGTCGCATGTCCCACTCATCATGACAGAGAAGTGGTGATAGGTAGATCCTTAATTGTACTGCACCTTGGATAGAGTTTCAGTGGGAGGCTCAAAAAATATCTTTTCGAGTCACCTAGAATTTATGAAGTTTTGGCGCCAGCATGATAAACATCAAGACATCCCATCCTGGTGGGTGTGGGAGGCTAAAAAGAACTTAGGCAGTTGCATCTGTACTTTCTTCCTTCAAATTTCAAACTCGAAAGTAGGAAAACTATTATTGGGGATAAATCCTCTCCCACTAAAGCTCGGCTAAATGTCTAGTCTTGGAGCGATCTCGGTCACCCTCCTATCATTGGATCCTTACTAGATGAACTTGAACAGTGAGAGCAGCCTGTTAGACAGTCTAGTCTGGCTAGCTTAGGGGTCAGTCGAACTTCTTTTGGACTTTTCTGCTAGTCGAGCTTCTTCCAAACTTCTCCTATAGTTGAACTCCTCCCGGACTTCTCCTTCAACCAAACTTCTCCGCTAGTCGAACTCCTTTCAGACTTCTCCTACAGTCGAACTCCTCTCAAACTTCTCTGCCAGTCGAACTCCTTCTGAACTTCTCCTATAGTCAAACTCCTCTCACACTTCTCCTTCAGTCGAACCTCTCCTATAGTCAAACTCCTCCCGAATTTCTCCTTCAGTTGGACTTCTTTGCTTGTCGAACTCCTTTCGGACTTCTCCTATAGTCAAACTCCTCCTAAACTTCTCCTTCAGTTGGACTTTTTCTACAATCAAACTCCTTCCGAATTTTTCTGCCAGTCGAACTCCTCCCAAACTTCTCTTTCAGTCGGACCTCTCCTATAGTCGAACTCCTCCTTGACTTCTTCATCAGCTGAACTTCTCTTCCAGTCGAACTCCTTCCAAACTTCTCCTACAGTCGAACTCCTCCCGAACTTCTTCTTCAGTTGGACCTCTCCGATAGTCGAACTCCTTCTAGACTTTTTCTTCCAGTTACTTAAAGGGCTCTGCTTGGTTGAACTTTTCTTAGATGCTCCCAGTAGGATTCTATCCGGACCCCTTTCAGCAGTCCGAAAGGATCTCGATGCACACCTTCAATATAGCAAGCAACAGCCTATTCACAGTCAACCTCGATAACCTCTGAGCCCCTCTGAAATAATAATAATCAGAAACTCTTCATCGCCTGCAGCTACTCTATCCGAACTTCAGCTATCAGGTCCCAACAGGCTGGCATATCGCGATAACAGACACTATCCTCTATAATAAACTTCACATGGCCCCGAACAACCCACTACCAGATGGTTGTGACTGTCACTATCAGTTTGTTATAAGATCCATCTATTTAAGAGATCCTCCAGATATGCTTTCTTCTCTAAGCTCTCATTCTCTTTATCAAAATATTGCCAAAATTTTTTTGAGTACTCTATTTCTATTGTCCGAAAGAGCTGACTTGATCATCGGAGGGTCTTGTCGGAGCCACCACCTCCGACTCTAGGCAAGACTTGTTTTGTAGGTCACAGCAACGATCCTATCCTCTTCGACTCCAGCACCGATTCCAACATCAACCAAATTTTGCACCAATATATATATATATATTAATATATATATATACATACCTATATATATGTATATATGGATATATATAAGTATATATATACATACATATATATATATATATATATATATATGTATGTATATGTATGTATGTATATATATATATATATATGTACATACATACATACATACATACATATATATATATATATATATATATATATATATATATATATATATATATATATATATATATATATATATATATATATATATATATACATATATATATATATATATGTATATATATATATATATATACATACATACATATATATATATATATATACATTAATATATATATCATATATATATACATATACATATATAATATATATATATATATATATATATATATATATAATATATACATATATATATATATATATATATATATATACATATATATATATATATATATATATATATATATATATATATATATATATATATATATATATATATAATATATACATATATATATATATATATTATATATATATATGTATGTATATATACATATGTATATATATGTATGTATATATACATATGTATATATATGTATTGATAAGCATCATAAATTCACCAATAAAAGTATTAATTTATTAATTAATTTATATTAACTTTTAAGAATTATCAATTAATTTATATATAATTTTTGAAAAATTCATATTTTTATTAATTAAAAAATTAATTAAAAAAATAATAAAAAATAAATAAAAATTAAAAAATAAAATTTTATTATCAAAAGAAAGAGATCATTTTTTTGATCATAATGAAATAAATTTTAAGTAAAATCGAGTTAAAATGGAAAAGATATGAATTTTTAAAAAATATAAAATAAATAAAAATAAATAAAAAAAAGAAAATGGCTCAACCGACCCCGCAAGCCGAGCCACCAAGCCAAGCTGAGCCACCAAGCCAAGTCGAGCCATCAAAGCTGACTCAATCGTTGAAGCCATCAGCCGGTCTACGATCCAGGCGTGGACCGCCAGCTCAGCAAAGTCCGGCGAATCAGAGCCTGCCACGTGGTGGACCTAGACCCTTAAAGGGTCTACAGAAATTTATCGCGGCTCACAGGGCAATCTGGTCATTTCACTCGATGACAGAAGCGTTGATTGATTGCGGTGTGCGGTGCGGCCGGTCTACGCGGTCCATGGGAACAGTAATTGCGCGATCGGACGGCTGCAGTTGATTGCGGTTAAGATCGGACGGTCAGCATTTTTTTCGATTGCCAATTTCACTCGGATCACCATCAAATGGAAGCGCCTAATTCCAGCTTTGATCCGATGGTCCAGAATGCTCCTGGTGGTGATCAGGACTCCCGAAGTGCGATTTGCAGTCAGATTTCCTCGATCAAGCGCGATCGAACGGTCAGAATTTAATTCGAGCTGATCTGGGCTGATAAGCATCCGATTTTGACGATTTTTGAACCGTTCGATTCCTATCGAATAGCCAGATTTTACCAAATTTACCAGAGTCATAACAGAGTTATTTTTATTCAAATTTTATTCAAATTTTTATGATTACAAAGAAAATTAGTCCCATATTGCTTTTAGAAATAAATATCTACCTCTTCTAGCTCTATAAAAAGGATCCTAAGCCTCTAAGAAGAGAGGAGGGTTGGAAGGGAAGCTAAGGTATAGGGTGGAAGTCAAGCTCTGGATTAAAGGTTGCTTCAAAGCTGCGGTGCTGAGAAGAAGAGCCGGTCTTCTACGCCATCTTCATGCCTACGCCGATCTGCGATCTTCATCTAGTCTTTTTTTCTTTAATTTTTTGTATTAAAATTCTGAATTTTCTTTAATTTCTTGTATTTAAATTCTGCATCTTAGTTTTAAATTTAATAAAGAAAGTTTCATTATTCTTTTCAATTCTAGCTCTTTAAATTATTTGTTCTTTATTACTTTTTAATTTTACTATAAGTAGTTGCTAAGATCTAAATAGTAGATCTTAGTATCAAATTTATTTTTGCATAATTTAAATTCTATTTTTATTTATAGATCTATTTTTCAACTTTAATTTTTAAAAAAAATATCCTTGCTTTCTTTTCTTAAAAAAAAAAAGAATCAAAGATTTTAGAAATAAATCATTGCCTCTCTGTGGATTCGACCCGACTCACCACTTTCTTCATAATTTTTAGTTAATTTAAAAAGTAAAGAGTCGGATTTAAATTGATAAACACGGTGTCTTAACGACAGCATCGTGTCCCTATCAAGTTTTTGGCGCCGTTGCCGGGGAGGCATAAAAATTAAAATTTCTTTATTTCTTTGATTTTTTTTTTACTGCCTACTCATTATTTTTTTATTTATTTTGCAGAAAAGAAAAAAATAAAAAAAAAAGGAACAAGGAAGATTAGGGCACGAACAAAACTCTCAATCCTATTCGGTGAGATCATTCCTAAACCCTAAATCTCTTTCTTTATTTTTAATATTTGCTTTATTTTAAATTAATTAAAAATATTACCTACGTAAACCTAATTAAAAATCTCATCACAAGATTAGAAACCCTAATTATTTAGAGCATCCATCATATTAGTTTTTATTCTTATTTTTGGTGATTGCTGGAGTCAAGGTAAGCCTTTTTATAATTTAATTAGTTAGTTTAAATTGCATAGAACTCTTTGATTGGAATTTTTTTTTTTTCTTTTGCATATTTCATATTAAACCAAATTAAGGGCACAACCCATTAAACAAGATAAGGTGGGGATTTGATCACCCTTCCTTAGCCCACAAACAACCAACCAGCATCCTGCATTAACCCAAACCTTAACTCTTAAAATCAATTAGACATTAACCTTTAAGGATATTCGAGCTCAATAGGACAAGAAATCCTAAGAGTTGAACCAAGTTAGGGTTAATCAATTTGACTGGTGTCTAGGAAAGTGGTTCAGGGATGACTGGGCCCGAAAGAAGGTGGTTACTTAATTGGTTCTGTTCGCTTACCTGGCCAAGCACAATTGGTGTCTAAGGCAAGCAACGGAGGGACTCCCACCGACTTTACACTTACCTGGCCAGTTGATTGGCTAATCCTCTATTTGGAGGGCTTGAAGGTGATCTTGGCAGTTAGGAGCTGTCTAGATCTAGGATAACTCTTAGTCAGGATTGATTGCCTAACTTGTTTGCCAAATAATATCTAACATAAACCACAAATTAACTCCTCCCTATCTTCTCCAGATTTAAGACTCTTTAGGATTTTTCCTCTTCTTTCTTTCTCTCTTCTTTTCTTAAAAAAATAAATAAAATAAATAAATAATTAATTAATAATTTTAAAAAAAATTTAAAAAAAAAAATTTGAACCATATATCAAATTGCACTAGTACATGCACGGTAGAAGATCACTTTTACCTGACCTAGTTAAACCAGATCCTGAAATTGAAAGACTAATTCATTTAAGACCAGATAATCAAATGGCTGGAAAATCGTGAAGAACCACCTAGGCAGATGAAGGAATACTTTATTCCTTCCACCTACAACCCATCGACTTGCATCCACATACCTGATATCCCTGCTAGCCACTATGAGATTAAGTCGACCACAATCCAGATGCTCCCATCTTTTTATGGGAATGCCAATGAAGACCCTTACAAACATCTGGATGAGTTCTTAGAAATCTGCTCTACGGTAAAAATTCAGAATTTTTCTGATGATGCCCTTAGACTGACCTTGTTCCCTTTCTCATTAAAAGATAAAGCCAAGTACTGGCTTGGCACATTAGGAAGAACAATTCAAACATGGGCAGAGATGCAACATGAATTTCTTAAGAAATTTTATCCCATAGGACGAACCAATACCATGAGGCGAGCCATCACGGGATTTGCTCAGCTTCCAGGGGAACAAATTCATGAATCATGGGAAAGACTTAAGGAACTCCTTAGAAAATGCCCACACCATGGTCTATCTAAGTGGCAAATTGTACAAGCTTTCTATGAAGGTTTAGGAGATCAATATAAGCAGATGGTTGATGCATCCTGTGGAGGTGCATTCATGAGCAAAAGTGAGGATGAAGCTTATACCTTGTTTGAAACTTTAAGTGAAAACTCTATTAACCATGCTTCATTATCTTCTTATGAAAGATCAATTTCTCAACAAAAACGGGCAGGAATTTATGAGATCAAAACTCCAGAACTCAATTCTAAGGCAGATTTGAACATAATAGCACAAAAATTAGATAAAGTCGACCTTATTGCACAGAAATTAGATCAATTCCTAAACTTAGGTCAACAATCCCCTGCACAATACACACCAGCTTCTAATTATCAAGGTGATTTGCTCTATTTGTGCTAGCCCAACACATCATGTAAGTGAATGTCCCACGGTTGCACAATTACCACCTCTTATCCAAGAACAAGTCCAAGCTGCTCAAGGTTACTCAAAACCACTTAATGACCCATATTCAAATTCATATAATCCTGGTTGGAGAAACCATCCTAATTTCTCTTGGAAACCACAACAAACTCAGGCTCAGACCCAAATCCCACCAGTTCAGAAATTATCAAAATAGGCCCCAATACCAGAACTATGCCTATAATAAGGGTCAGCCTAGTCAGTCTTCTCAACCACTACATTATAATCAACCCTCATACCCACCTCCTCAACAGACCAATCTAGCCGACGATAAATTCAATCAACTTCAACAATTAATTCTAAGCCAACAACAATCAATCGCCAGACTAGAAGCTCAAATAGGACAAATAGCTGAGTCTAGCATGAGGAGAGAACCGGGTCAATTACCAAGCCAACCAATTGCAAATCCTAAAAATAATCCATCCAATGTCTATCAACCACCTGGATTTACTCATCCATCTAACATTCCACCTAAGAACCCCCAATTAGAAAATGCCAAAGCAATATCTGAACTTAGAAGTGGTAGGATTCTTAAGGACCCATATCAAGACCAGGTGATAGAGGCCAATACTGATGTTAGCCAAGATGAGAAATTTGAAGAAGAGGATAATCATATAGAAGAACTTGAGCTTAAGACTGGTACTGACACTGATAAGATGGATAAAGAAAAGAAGAGAACAGATGAATTAGCTGAGACATATAAACCCAAAGCCCCGTTCCCTTCGGCCTTAGAAGCAGGCTCTTCTCGCAAAAAGCAAGAAACACGCAACAAGGAGCTAATGGAACTATTTAAACAAGTTCATATTAATTTACCCCTCCTCGATGCAATTCAGCATGTTCCAGCCTATGCTAAATTTCTTAAAGAACTCTGTACCCAAAAGCGTGAGCCACGAACCACCAAAAGAGTTATGCTATCCGAGGATGTAAGTGCGGTCCTGTTAAATCCAATACCTCAAAAGATGAAAGATCCTGGTGCACCCTTAATTTCATGTGTTATTGGAGGTATAACCTTTGACCGAGCATTACTAGACTTAGGAGCTAGTGTAAACCTCCTTCCAACCTCGGTTTATGAAAAATTTGGGATTGGAGAATTAAAACCCACGTCAGTCATTTTGCAATTAGCTGATAGATCTATAAAAACACCGCGTGGTTTAATTGAGGATGTTCTAGTTAGAGTAGATAAATGTTATTTTCCTGTAGACTTTCTCATACTTGACATGGAACCATCCCAAGAGCTGAACCAAAATCCCATAATTTTAGGACGTCCATTCTTAGCAACCGCCAATGCCAATATCAACTGTAAAATGGGAGCTATGGATATTTCTTTTGGGAATCAAAAAGTAAGAATTAATGTTTTTAATACCCCAAAGTACACCCAAGAGGAGGAAGACTGCTTTGTAATCAATCAGATAGATGAAATAGTTGAATCTAATTCCTCCTTAGATTTACTACAAGATGATGAACCCACTGAAGAAACTCAAACCCAGGAAGTAAATACCCTGCTTAATTCACCTCAACCATCACATTCATTACCTTGGTCAGTGAAAATTGAGCCCTTACCTGAGCGAAAAATTGAACCACTACGTCCTTCAATTCAGGCCCCACCACAACTTGAACTAAAACCTTTACCTGAATCACTTAAGTATGTATTTTTAGGATCAAAGAAAACCCTACCAGTAATAATTGCTTCCAACTTAACTACTGAACAGGAAAACCAATTGGTAAATATTCTAAAAACATATAAAGAGGCCATAGGGTGGACCGTTGCCGATTTAAAAGGAATTAGTCCGTCAATATGCATGCACCATATTTATACAGAAGATAATGCCAAACCAACTCGAGAGATGCAAAGAAGGCTTAATCCCTAACATGCAAGAAGTAGTCAAGAAAGAAGTAATTAAATGGTTAGATGCTGGAATTATTTATCCTATCTCTGACAGCCACTGGGTGAGTCCTACACAAGTTGTTCCAAAAAAATCTGGACTTACGGTTGTCCGCACTGAACATGGAAACTTAGTACCAACACGACTTTCCACTGGGTGGCGTGTCTGCATAGATTATAGAAAACTCAATACAACCACCCGAAAAGATCACTTTCCCTTACCCTTTATCGATCAAATCCTAGAAAGACTAGCAGGCCAACAATACTTTTGCTTTTTAGATGGATACTCGGGATACAATCAGGTAGCAATCTACCCAGGAGATCAGGAAAAGACCACCTTTACATGTCCTTATGGAACCTTTGCTTTCCGTAGAATGCCATTCGGATTATGTAATGCACCTGCAACTTTTCAACGGTGCATGATGTCAATATTTTCAGACATGATAGGAGATTTCTTAGAAATATTCATGGATGACTTTTCAGTCTTTGGAGAATCTTTTGAGAGTTGTCTCAACAATTTGAAGAAAATATTAAAACGATGTATTGAGGCTAATCTAGTGTTAAGCTGGGAAAAGAGCCACTTCATGGTTCAAGAAGGGATCGTTTTAGGACATATAGTATCCAAGAAAGGGATTGAGGTAGATAAAGCTAAAGTTGAACTAATTTCTAAACTTCCTCCTCCCACTTCTGTCAAACAAATTCGATCTTTTCTTGGTCATGTAGGATTCTATCGTCGCTTCATCAAAGAGTTCTCTAAAATTTCTCGTCCTTTGTGTAATCTCCTTGCTAAGGATGTTTCTTTTAACTTTGATGAAAATTGTCTTAAAGCTTATGAAATCTTAAAAGAAGCTGTGACCAAAGCTCCAATCATACAACCTCCTAATTGGTCACTACCTTTTGAAATTATGTGCGATGCCTCAGATTTTGCCATAGGAGCTGTCCTAGGCCAAAGGGTAAACAAATGTCCTGTAGTGATCTATTATGCTAGTAGAACTCTGAATGAAGCACAAATGAATTATACCACCACTGAAAAAGAGTTGCTAGCCATTGTGTTTGCCCTAGAAAAGTTTAGATCATATTTATTAGGATCAAAAATCATAATTTACTCGGATCATTCAGCCTTGAGATACCTGCTCTCAAAGAAAGATGCTAAACCATGATTAATTAGATGGATTTTACTGTTACAAGAATTTGACATTGAAATTCGAGATAAGAAGGGATCTAAAAATGTTGTAGCAGACCATCTGTCTAGGATCCTAGTGAAAGATAATGAACCTGTATCAATCAGAGAATCTTTTCCAGATGAACAATTGTTAACAGTTTCACATACAAAGACTCCTTGGTTTGCAAATATTGTCAATTACTTAGTCATAGGACAAATTCCTGATGGCTGGTCTAAGAATGAAAAGGATCGATTCTTTGCTCAAATCAAATATTATTTTTGGGAAGATCCTGAGCTTTTTAGAATTTGTGCTGATCAAATCATTCGTAGATGTGTTCCTGAATCTGAACAATGGAGTATCTTACAATTTTGTCATACTCTTGCTTGTGGAGGACACTTTTCTGGACGAAAAACTGCGGCCAAAGTGTTACAAAGTGGTTTTTATTGGCCAACATTATTTAAGGATGCCCATACTTTTAGTCAGGAGTGTTTTAAGTGTAGTACGGCGTCGACTATGAGTGGGACACATGGCAAGTAAAGGCTGGGCGGAGAGGATCTACAATCATAACTACACCTAACTTCTTCCATATATTTAAACATCCCTTTCACCCTTAACTGCCTACTTTTGCCTACTCTCTCCTTCTTCTATCATCTTTTGTCTTCTCCAGACATCCCATTCTCCTTTTGTCACAACTCCTCCAGCCGTTGGCATCTTTTTCGTCAACTTTCCTCTTTTTTTGACTGCCTTCTTAAGTCCTCCGATCGGCTTAGGTTAGTCTTCTAATCTATTTCTTCACATTTTCTTGCTTTTCTTCCACCTTTGTTCTTTTGGTTTCTTCATAAAGGTTTATTGTTCTTCCCGAGTTCTTTCAAAAATTTCATAGCCTTTTCTTCCAATTTTCTAAATCCAAATGTCTTTCAAAATTTCTTAATCCTCTAGTTCTAGGAGTCTGGCCCACCCGAGCTTGCCAGATCCTGGCCTTTGGAAAACTGCCAAACCCATTAAGGTACCTCGGCCGACCATCATCCTTGAGATCATTTCCTATTTCTTGCATTTTGAAGATCTTTTTCTCATAAGAATTTAGTATGAAATTCCTCCTGAAAATGAACTGGAGCTTTCCGGACCGAGCGGTTGAGCTTGTGCCCCTCCCTTGGATTGCTTCTGCTTATATTTAGAGGCCTTTCGTGTTGGATTAAGACTTTCACTTTTCTCTTTTGTAATAGCATTTTTTTATTTTTTTGAATATTTTCTTAGCTTTTATGGTGCTGAATCTCTTTAGATTTATCATAGGATTCCTCTCTTAAATAATTGGAGGCCTTCACTCTTGCTGCGACAAGATTAACCTCCTATCTTAAATAACCGAAGGCCTTCATCCATGCTACGGCAAGGTTAACTTCCTATCTTATATAACCGGCCTTCACCCTCGCTATGGCGAGGTTAATCTCCTATCTTAAATAATCGAAGGTCTTTATCTTTGCTACGACTGTTTTAAATAATCGAAGGTCTTTACCCTCATTTCGATGAGCTTAATCCCCTATCTTAAATAACTAGAGGCTTTCACCCTTGCTACAATGAGGTTAACCTCCTACTTTAAATAATCGAAGGCCATCTACTTTATTTGAAAATGAAGTTCAGTTGGATAATTTTCTATCATTGCATAGTTTTATACCAAAGACAAGAATGTTAAAGTAAGAAAATTTTATTGAAATAAGATTATTGATAGTACATTCATAAGTTTTCTGAATTTCATGATCACGGGAGCGTAGCCCATCTGAGCTCCTTTAGATAGTATGTTCTTGGTCAGATGATTTTTACGACCTCATAAGGGCCTTTCTAGTTTAGAGCAAGCTTTCCTTGATTTTATGGTTAAGAGATATCTACTCTTGGCAGCACCAGGTCTCTAACTTTGAAGACTTTATTTCTAACTCTAGAGTTGTAATAGCGAGCCACCTTTTGTCTATAAGCTGTCATTTGAATTTGGGCTCTCTCTCACTTTTCTTCCAATTGGTCGAGGTTTGCTCTGAGATCTTAGGAGTTGTTCTACTCACTGAAGCATTCAACTCATGTCGAGGAAAGTCCAAGCTTAACTGATATTACCACTTCAATTCCAAAAGCAAGGACAAAGGAAGTTTCTCTAGTTGGCAGTCTTTGAGTGGTTCTGTAAGTCTAGAGAATATGATAGAGTTCATCCACTCATGTTTCTTTTGCTCTTTTGAGTCTTACTTTTATCCCTTAAAGCAGGATTCTATTGGTTACCTTGGCCTCACCATTTGCTTGTAGGTGAGCTACTGATGAAAAATAATGAAAAATGTTCAAGTCTTCATAGAACTCAGCAAATCTTGCCTCTACGAACTATCGTCCATTATCAATAATGAGAGTCTGAGGTAGGCTAAACTTGTAGACTATTAACTTCCAAATGAAGTGTTGCATTTAGCTTTAGTAATCTTTGCCAGAGGTTTCGCCTCAACCCAGTTGATGAAATAATTCACCGCCCCTAGGAGAAATTTTTACTGCCTCGATGAATGGGGAAGGGCACAAGTATGTCCATCCTCCACTGTGTGATTGGCCAAGAAGCACTCAGGGGTGTGAGTTGAGAAGTCGGTTATCTTTGAATGTTGGCATTACTCTGACATCGATCGCATCTTTTTACATAATTAATGGCATCTTGTTGCATAGTCGGCTAGTAGTATCCTTGTTGAAGTAGTTTGTAAGATAGAGATCTGGCCCCTAGGTGATTTTCACAAATTCCTCATGAACATTTCTAGAGCATAATCAACTTTAGAAGGTTGGAGACATTTGAGAAGGGGTAAAGAATATGATCTCTTGTACAATTTATTTCATATAGAACATAATGAGATGCTTGGTTTCTGGGCTTAGGGTCTACCTACATCATAGTTTGGGCTTCTTCCGAGCTCAAGTGTTGCAGAACTTTAAAGAAGATCTCTTTTGGCAATTTATTTGGAGCCAGAGTCGCTAATTTGGAGAGGAGGTCAGCCCTAGTATTTTCTATTCTGGGGATCTACTAAATGTCAAAGATGCTAAAGGCCGAAATTAGGCTCCTTACTTTTTTCAAGTACCTCTTCATGCTTTCCTCCCGAGCTTCATAATTACTATTAACTTGTCCCACCACCAATAAAGAATCATTATAGACTTTCACATGCTTTGCTTTCAATTCTTTAGCTATCTTTAACCCAGCAATTAGAGCTTCATATTTAGCTTCATTATTTATTATGGCAAAACTCAAAGTACAACATGTATTCGACAATAACTCCTTCTAGATTGATTAGAATCAGGCTTGCGCCCGCTTCTAAAGTATTAGATGAACCATCTATATATAGAGCCCAGAAGTTCTCAAGGAGATCTACTCTTTCTTCAATGAAGTTTGGCTGAGAATTGGGAGTACCAACTCCTTGATGCTTAGGTTCGGTTCGATCTAGGATGGTGCAATCTACTATGAAGTCGGCCAATATCTAAGCTTTAATGGATGGCTGAGGTTGAAAATTGATGTCAAACTCGATGATCTTAATTATCGATTTAGATATTCTTCCAGAGGTATCAAGTCGATGGAGGATAGCCTTGATTGGTTGATCAGTAAGAAGTGTGACTATATGTCCCTAAAAGTAAGGTCCAAGCTTCCTAGCTACAATCAGTAAAGCATAAGACTGATGTTTCAATTTTGTATATATTATTTCTGCATCCCTGAGAACTCAGCTTATATAGTAGATTGGCTTATGAATTTTTGCCTCTTTCTTGATTAGGACAACTCTAATAGTAATAGGGGATACCGCTAGATATAGGAACAACTCTTCACCAGGGTTGGGTTTGGCAAGGAGAAGAGGTGAGCTGAGATAGTTTTTTAACTCCTTAAAGGCTTGCTGATACTCAGGAGTCCAGCAAAAGTTCTTTGATTGCTTGAGCACTTGAAAGAAGGGCATGCAACATTCAATCGACCTTGAAACAAATCGATTCAGAGTCATGACCTTCCCTATCAAGCATTGAACTTTTTTTTTGGTGTAGTCATTTCTTAAATAGCTTCGATCTTCTTGGAATTTGCTTCAATGTCATGCCTTGATATCATAAATTCTAGAAATCTTTTTGAAGTTACTCTGAAGGCACATTTGGTTAGATTCAGCTTTATCTTATACTTTTGAAGTATGTCAAAGATCTTCTCAATGTCAGCAATATGCTTCATTGAATATCGACTTTTGACTAACATGTCATCCACATAGACCTCCATATTACGATTGATCTACTATTTAAAGATCTTATTCATGAAGTGCTGATAGGTGGCGCTTGCATTTTTGAGTTTGTTGGGTGTGAACCCTTTCCTGCCGAAGTCTGATAGGATATCTGGCCTTGAGAAAACTCCATCCGATGAGGGCAGCCACGCCGAACTTCGATCAGTGAAGAGTTTATGCTCAGGTGTCGAGACTGTAGACCTCCAACCTAAATCTATCGATCGATCCTCTTTGTTCAGATTCCTAGCTCCATAGGATATTCCTAGAACCTATGGGGCATTATAGATTTCACTCAGTCGAACTTGAATAGCGATGATAGCCCCCAGGCAGTTGAGTAATAGATCTAATTATGGCTTGGTTTGGCCAACCTTGGTGCTCTTTGAATCTTTTCCCAACAAAAAGTCATCCAAGCTGTTCAATATTGGACAAACGCCAGATCAACAGAACTCCTCTCTAGACGAACTCCTACAATATACTAAGGGTGGCAGACCTTGGGATTTCTGCATCGAAAACTTTGAACACGCAGGCTAAAGAACCTCATCTCTTTCATATCAGCCTCCAGACAGCCTCGAAAGCAACCAAGCTTCAAAGGAATAAATAAGCAGGTTCTCTTCAAAGCAGATCCCCTTTCTGCTTCTTTCAGGCAAAATTTCCCTAACCGACATCCTTCCAGTTAATCTCCTCCTGGATGCCAAACAAACCCCCTTTAACTGACCTCCTCCCAGTCAAACTCCTCCCGGACACCAGATGATTTTCTTTCCACCAACATCCATCCATCCAAACTTCTTGCATTAGTTGAGAGGGGACTCATCTTTATATATTTGCTTTTCCTGTAGATCTGCTTTCGGATTTCTCCAATGAAATTATTTTCGAATTTCTACTCCTTCAGTCGGACTTCTCCTTCTAGAAGAACTACTTTCGAATTCCTCCAGCAGACTCCCTTTAGGATTTCTCTAGTCATAGGGCTTCCGAACCCCTTTTGGTCGAACTCATTGCCGTCACCTAGAAAGGCCTCCACGCCTATGCAAATCTAGCTATCCATACAGCATGAACCCACTTACACACATACGATCTTGAAAGAACCCAAACTCCTTTGGGATTGGTGAAACACAAAGCTCTTCACCGCCAGCACCGACCTCCTCCGAATTTTAACTATCAAGTCCCAACGGACTGGCATGTCATGATAATGAATACTACCCTCTGTTACAAACCTCACGTGGCCCTGAATGGCCCACTACCAGATGATTATGGTTATCGCTATCAGTTTGTTATGGGCTCTGCCTAAATAAGAGATCCTTCAGATATGCTTTCTTTTGAAGCCCTCTTCTCCTTCTTAACACTCTGCTACTTTCTCTACTGAGCATTCCATTTCTGTTGGCTGGAAGGATTGACTTGAGCATCGGAGAGTCCAGTCGGAGCCACCCCTCCTCCAATTTGGACTTTTTTTGCAGATTCCAATGGCGACCTCGACTTCTCCAGCTTTAGCTAGTTCTGGCGTCATCCAGATTCTACACCAATAGGATTGGTGCTAGAGGAAGGGCACCTCTTTCTCTTGAGATTTTCTTATTCTTAAAGAAGCTCTCAGCAAAGATCTCTCTTCTTCTCCCTTGGAGTCCTTCTCCAGACGATCTCATGAGGATGTCTCCTTGAAAGGTCTCGACTCGACGATCAACCACCTCTACGGTCAGATCTCATCTAGATCTATCCGCTCCTATCTCATCCTCGACATCTCAAGTTCTGCCGATAGCAATGGTAGATGTAGAGTAATTTAACCTACTGGTCCAGCAGGTTAGGAGCCTTACTGAAGCAGTGTAGGCCATGCAGCAATAGCGGCCTCTGATGTCGATCCGACCAGAATAGGCTTCCTCGGAATCCAAGGATCCTATCTGGGGAAGACTGACATGGGTGAGTCGATCGGTAACTTTCAGAAAAGAGAAGCAGAGGATAGAGAGCCACTGCTCCAATCATGATTCAATCCCTAGGGGGACCTTGCCTCCATTCAGCCAGAAGACTTTGGAGATCCACGACCGTGAGGATCTCTTAGTTCAAAAACTTCAAGAAATAAACTAATAGATCAAGGAACTTCACCATGCTCCATCCTCTCATGATAATGATATCTACACTGATCTTTCCTTTTTCTAAAAAATTATGCAGGAACTCATCCCGCTGAACTTCAAGCTTTCTCAGTTCGAGAGCTACGATGGGACTACAAATCTGATCGATCATCTGGAGGCTTTCGGATAATGATGCTACTCTATGTCATGCCTGATGCCATCCTATGCCGAGCTTTTTCCTCCATCTTGAAGGAAGCAGTCAGGAATTGATACTCGACCCTTAAGTGGGTACTATCTTTTTCTTCGATCAAATGAGCCATCAGTTTTTAGCTCATTTTGTCAGCAACCGACATCCTTGATAAGGCTAGAACTCCCTCATCAATATTAAGTAGAAGGAGGGGGAATCCATATGGGCCTATGTTATCCATTTCAATGCCACTGTACTGGAGGTCCGAAACTTGGACCAATCTATTGCGATGGCCACATTAAAGGGTAGTCTTCAGAAGAATGATCTATTATTCTCTCTGGAGAAGAAGTATCCCAAGGATTTTGCTGATATACTGACTTAGGCTGAAGGTTATGCCCGAGTAGAAGAGGCCTTCAAGATCAAGGATAGTGAAGCCGCTGAAGAGCAGTGAGCGGGTGAATCAAGTATGCCCGCTATTGATTAAAAGTTGAGTGAAGCTTGATCGTGCTTCCAAACTTCTTTCGAGTGCAAGCGAGCCTGAACTCCTCTTCGAAGTCGAAGGCAAAGAAGTCTGGATAGACGAACATGGTGGGGCTCCCCCTAAGAAGGTTCCATAACTATGCTTCCCTCAATGCTCCAAAAACCTAGGTGCCGATGGAAATCAAGGAGCAGCTTTCGAGGCGGAGAGGATGCACATGTTGGGAATGTATCCCAAAGCCAATCTGGTGTGGACACCAGAACCAACAGAAGTTGGCAATATAATTTAGATTCAATTTAGGTTGAAGAAGCCATATCAGAATAACTTTACTTCAGTTATTTTGTTCTAGTCCTTTTGATTTAATCAATTAGTTCTTTTGATGCATTTATTTTTAGATCCATAGGACCTTGGGTTTATTTTGGATTGAGCCTTATTTCAAAAGAGATCATCATAAAGAAGCAAGCTTGATCTACGTCATCTTTGGAGCCACCACCCTCCACATGCCTAGGGAGAAAATACACACGCCAGCATATGCCATGCCCAAGGATCCTCATGCCAAGTTGTGCCGAGCATCAAGCGCCCACATGGAGTTTTTTTTCTTCTCTAGGATTCCTTAAGAGTTCTTGATTTCTTACTTATTTTGTTAAAAGGCTAATTTCTTCCCTATGGTTTCATTAAAGATAGATATGATATATTATTGTATTTAGAAATCATACATAATGTTTTACTTTTTTGTTGGGAGGATTGATTTTTTCTTGTAAGAAAAATAGGATTCCTAAAAAAATAAGACCCCTAGGATCCTATATAAATTCATGTATCTTTCATGAATGAGACAATGAATGAATGAATCAATTTACAATTTCCACAAATACTTGTGTTGGTCGCTCCGAGAGAGAGAGGATGTGAGACCCAAAATTACCCCACGAGGGGAGGGTGTGA
>QRFJ01001614.1:119021-161521 GCA_006176705.1 Cocos nucifera
TCAAGCCTTAGGAATATTTCAAAGATAAGACATGATGCCTTGAACCCATTTAGTAGGTTGAATTTTTGATGTATGAAGGGGAATTGATTTTATAGGACCTTTATGAGCCTTTTCCACCTTCCAATGGAGTTGTGATACATTTTGTAGTAGCTATCGATTTAGGTTTCTAAATTGGATTGAAGCAATAGCAACTCGAAACAATGATCATAAAAGTAGTCCCTAAAATTTATTCAGAAGAATACTTTTCCAGGTTCGGATGTTCCGCTTGCTATCATTAGTGATGGGGGTAGCCTTTATATAACATATGTAGACTTTCTTACGAAAATTAGGGGGTGACACATAAGATAGCCTACCCATACATCCCACAGATAAGTTGGTCAGATTAGAAGTTCTAATTAGGGAATCAAGAATATCTTACAAAAGACTATTTAGGCCCCTGATCGAAAGATTGGTCAGATCCGATTGGAATGATGCATTTGGGCTGAATATTTTTTTGGACAGCTTATAAAACCCCCATTGGAAGTGTTCCGCTATAGACATTGATTTATGGAAAGCCATTCACCTTCCGTAAGAAGACTTGCAAACATAAAAGGCATTTGGGTAATAAAGTTCTCTCTCTTGGCCCACCTTTTTCTATCTCTTTAATCTTCATTTTCTTGAGATTCAGTATTCCTACAATCCCGATTCATCTTCACCTTCTATCTACATAAGCCTATTCCACCAAAAGAATATCTGTCTCCTCTAAGATTTTTATCTATCATGCAGAGAGAGAAAGAGTGATCTATTATTCTACAGATCAAATATTCATAAGGACCTTCGTTCCTTCTCAACTGATCTTTGATTTTTTTTACTTATATTTTTTTTTTAGATTTGATGTTGGTAAAGACCTAGTTCTTTATTGATAGATCTGCTTGGTTAAAAGATTAAGAGCCCTAATCAGGGTAGTTTCTTAACTACCATAATCCAGATTCTTCTTATCTTTTTTTAGATTTCTTTCAGGCTTAATTTTTTGCTATCCTTCGTTCCATTTATATTTTTTTTTTTGCAATTATTCATAAGCATGTTTAATTTCTGCTATCTATCTATTTACTTTATTATTACTAGTTATTTATTGATCTCTAAAATGATATTCATCAGCATCATTTAGATTGATCATGCTTTAGTTCCATGTCAATCAGTCATGCCTCCTGAGCATAGTATAGGCAACTATACTATCTATCCTGGGAATAATGTGCCACGGTCGGACATGATTTGTTGTTGATGAATGGAAGGAAGCTTTGTGTTTTCTTTTCTTTTTTTTTTCTAGGCTGTCCCACATCAATTTGGTATTAGAGCCAAGTTGGTTAGGGCTTTAGTTTAAATTCTGTAATTTAAAATTTCTGCAAGTTAAATTTTCATAATTTAAATTTCATAATTCACTTTCTAGTATTTTTTTTTACTATATTTTATTCCTGCATCCTGGACTTGCATGACTACTAGATCAGGTATCCAGTACCAACATCCTACTTTCTCATCCAGTACCAACATGGATCCCAATACAGCAGCTATCATTAATGTCCTAACTGAGAAGTTTGATGATATAAAAGATTTTATGAAAATCATAAGTGAAAGAATAATAGTACTAGAAGAAGCTAGACAAAGACAATCTGAACCTGAGTCTCTCCAACTATCTATAGGATAGAGAAGAAGGAATCTTGACCTATAGCAGCACACCCCCATCATAACTAGTTCGATTAGGATGAGCATGTCCTTAGGAATGTAAAAATCGAAGCCCCAAGTTTTGATGGTTGTCTAGATCTGAGAGAGTACCTAGATTGAAAATCGAGCATGGACCACTATTTTGGATGGTACGAAATGTTTGAAGCAAGAAGAGTTAGGTTTGCTAGGATGAAATTGGTTAGGCAAGCTCGACTTTATTGGAAAAGTGTTGAACGTCTTCTCAACCAGAGAAGATAAGATCCGATAGAAACTTAGGATGAAATGAAGGAGAAACTTAGAGAAAAATACCTCCCCACCTCCTACCAACAAAGACTTTTAGATCAATGGTAGAGACTTACTCAAGGAAATAGATCAGTCACAGAGTACATCACGAGATTTGATGAGTACCTTATGAGATGTGGAGTAACTGAAGATAGGGTTGTTATCTTGTCTAGATTTAGAGCTAGAATACGAGAAGATATCTAGCATGAGCTCTTTTTACGAGAGATAACCATGTTAGAATAAGCTTATCAACTAGTCCTAGACTTTAAGAGATTTTTTAGGTATTCGACCATCCATCGTCTTGAACCTTGCCGAGTAATCCCTCCTGAATCGAGACCCAATACTACCCAGACTCCTCGTAATGGACCTCCACCTATAAATCCTATTATGAGAAAAGAAGATAAAGAAAAAAGAGTTGCAGGAGAGTTTTCTAAGGAAAGTAGTTCTCGATCTCACTGCTTCAAGTGCCATGGTTACGATCATTTTGCTGCACAATATCCCAACCGATCATTATTTATGGAAGAATCAGAAGAGAAAACTCTAAAAAATATTGAGAAGAAAGTTTATGAAGCTGATCCAGACTTAGTCGAGCAATTTGAGAGTATTGAGAAAATCCTAAGTTTTGTTGCACCAGAGTCAGACCTTAGGCTTGGAGTCGTTAGGTATGTTTGAGCACAGACTAAGGAGAGTGAAGACTGGCGCAGGACTTCTATTTTCCATACCTTCATAAAATTTAGTGATAAAATTTGTAAGATGATCATTGATAGCGGTAGCTATATCAATGCCATCTCCACCGACACGGTTAAGCGATTAGGATTAGCTCCTATAGATCATCCCAGCCCATACCGTATGTCTTGGATAGATTCCTCCTTTATTTCCATCAAACTTAGATGCCGTGTTTCCATCCAACTCCATTCTTGTTAGGATCATGTTTGGTGCGATGTCTTACCCATGGAAGTTGGAAGTATCATATTAGGTCGGCCTTGGCTATTTGATAATGATGTTATAATTTATGGCCGAACCAACTCCTGTAGTTTCACTCACAAGGATAAGAAGATCATGATCAATCCTTCCCCATCTAAGGCTACCAACAGAAAGATAGACGGTAGACCAAAAGAAAATATCAAAAAGAAAAGCCTCCATCTGATAGGTGCTAAGGAATTAGAGATGACCGTGAGTAAAGGATCACCAGTTTGGATAATTGCTACGAGAGAAGTTTGTGAGGATCCTAAGATAGATCATCCCAAGGAAGTAGTTCATGGATATCAACCTAAAAAATCAATAGACCTTATTCTACTGCCCATGCATGCTAGAATTTTCAAATCTGCGAGTCATTTGCACAGCATGTCAAGAGTTTACATAAAAAGATCAGTAAAATAATTAGTATTAGTAATAAAGTTTATAAACAGAATGTAGATTCTCATCGACGTGCCCAAGAGTTTGCGGAAGGAGACTATGTAATGATTTGAATGAGGCCTGAATGATTTCCACCAGGAACCATCAAGAAGTTACATGCTCGAGGAGCAGGTCCATTTAAGATTTTAAAGAAGATCGGGCCAAATGCGTATATTGTGGACTTACCTTCTGATTTTAGAATTAGCTCTACTTTTAATGTTGCAGATCTCCTCACCTATAAAGAGCCAACTTGGATATCTAGTGAGCCATTTGAGCCTGAACCAACCTTTAAGAGAGCCTATTCCTGAATGTCCACCGACCAAAATATCAAAGCATGATCAGATTGAGAGAATTTTGGATGAGCAGATCATCTCCACTCGGAGTCGAGGCTATCAGCGGTACTTAGTTAGATGGCGAGGTCGATCAAAGTTCGAGGATACTTGGATCACTCGAGAAGAGCTGCAGCGTATTGATCCTGATTTGCTTGAGTGTCACCAGAGCAAAATCGACCCTCCTCGATAGGGTCGAGTTCTCCCCACCCCGAGAGAATTGGTGCTGACACCAGAGCCAACAGAAGTCGGCAACATAATTTAGATTCAATTTGGATTGAAGAAGCTATATCAGAATAACTCTACTTCAGTTATTTTGTTCTAGTCCTTTTGATTTGATTAATTAGTTCTTTTGATGCATTTAGTTTTGAGTCCATAGGACCATACCTGGGTTTATTTTGGATTGAGCCTTATTTGAAAAGAGACCATCACAAAGAAGCAAGCTTGGTCCACGTCATCTTTGGAGCCACCACCCTCTACATGTCTAGGGAGGAAATTTACACGCCAGCATGTGCCATGCCCAAGGATCCTCATGCCAAGTTGTGCCAGGCATCAAGCGCCCACATGGAGTTCTTTTTCTTTCCTAAGATTCCTTAAGAGTTCTTGATTTCTTACTTATTTTGTTAAAAGGCTGATTTCTTCCCTATGGTTCCATAAAAGATAGATATGATATATTATTGTATTTGGAAACCATACATAATGTTTTACCTTTTTGTTGGGAGGATTGATTTTTTCTTATAAAGAAAATAGGATTCCTAAAGAAATAGGATCCCTAGGATCCTATATAAATCCATGTATCTTTCATGAATGAGACAATGAATGAATGAATCAATTTATAATTCCCACAAACACTTGTGTTGGTTGCTCCAAGAGAGAGAGGGTGTGAAACCCAAAATCGCCCCATGAGGGAAGGGTGTGAGGCCCATCTTTTTCTATCTCTTTAATCTTCATTTTCTTGAGATTCAATATTCCTACGATCTCGATTCGTCTTCACCATCTACCTACATAAATCTATTCCACCAAAAGAAGATCTATCTCCTCTAAGATTTTTATCTATCATGTAGAGAGAGAAAGAGTGATCTATTATTTTACAGATCAAACGTTAATAAAGACCTTCATTCCTTCTTAACTGATCTTTGATTTCTTTTACTTATTTTTTTTTAGATCTGATGTTGGTAAAGATCCAGTTTTTTATCTATAGATCTGCTTGGTTAAAAGATTAAGAGCCCTAATCAGGGTAGTTTCTTAACTACCATAATTCGGATTGTTCTTATTTTTTTTTGGATTTCTTGCGGGCTTAATTTCTTGCTATCCTTCATTCCATTTATATTTTTTTTATAATTATTCATGAGCATGTTTAATTTCTACTATCTATCTATTTACTTTATTATTGCTAGTTATTTATTGATCTCTAAAATGGTATTCATCAGCATCATTTAGATTGATCATGGTTTGGTCCTATGTTAATCAGTCATGCCTTTTGAGCAGAGTATAGGCAACTATACTATCTATCCTGAGAATAATGTGCCACGGTCGGACGTGATTTATTGTTGACGAATGAAAGGAAGCTTTGTGTTTTCTTTTCTTTTTTTTTTTAGGTTGTCCTGCATCACAATCGTCAGTCTATTGATGGTTGGGCCATATATTTATAATTATATATAAATTATAAATTAATAAAAAATATTTTAATATTTTTCATCATAAATTCTATTATTTTTTAATAAACTTCTGTATTGTGATGAAGTCCTTAGGATTATCTAGATTCGAGAAAAGAAGGATTTATCATTTAGTTCTTAAATAGTTTATGACCAAATGATATGTTGTTACTAAGGATGATAATGTTTATCAAGTATAGGTCGTTGTGTGCCATATAGGTTGGTTGTCCTCATAACCAAGGAGTGTTGAGGCACTGATATGGCATGCAAGTGAGATGTATGGATACATCTGCACTGAATATGACCAACTCTAGAGCTGTTCTCCTATCAAGATTAGCTTCAATGGAATATGTGTATAAATATCCCTCCGATCTGAGATCACCATGGTAACTTCTAAGCAACTCACTGTATTTTGATACTGAACTATCTAAATTTCTAATTCAGTGATGAAAGATTTCTGAGCATAGTCAAGTACTTACGGAGTCAGTGCATGTATCAAGATAGAATTGACCACTCCTGATTTTAGGAGCTGTGTTTAATTGTGTTTCAATTTAGCAAAACCTTGGCCAGGATAGTCTTAGTGAGGAGTCACGAGACTAATTACTTTGAGACATGACATGAATGTATTTTCTAGGATTGACAATCTAACCCTAAGTCATCTATTATGCAAAGGTCATAGGGATGAATTATATGGTAACCATATTTATGTAGGTTTTGAATGTTGCAATTATGATTATTCGACCTATCCAGACGTTGGGTACCATTGCTAGATAGTTACTTCGATTAGTATAAAAATTAGTTTCTATGCTACCAGTTTAGGTTCGAACATGCGGGGTCACACATATTAGGAGTTTCTATCTGATCTGATGGATGATCAAGAGTCTCATTGGTCTGAGACTCTGTGGTCAAGAGTCCTACTGAACTGAGATTTTATGATCAAGAGTTCTACTAGACTGGGACTCTGAGTCCGACTTATCTAGGACTCTCTGATCAAGAGTCCCATTGGTCTGGGACTCTATGGTTAAAAAGTCCTAGTGGACTAAAACTCTGTGATCAAGAGTCCTACTAGACTAGAACTCTGAGTCCTACTTGTCTGGGACTCTCTGATCATGAGTCCTGATAATCTAGGACACTATGGTCAAGAGTCCCACTGGACTGGGACTCTATGACCAAGAGTCCTACTGGATTGAAACTCCGAGTCCTACTTATCTGGGACTCTCTAATCAAGAGTTTCACTAGTTTGGGACTCTATGATCATGAGTTCAATTCATTTGGGACACTGGGTTTAAGAGTTCCACTAATTTAGGACTCTTCAAGAGTTTCATGTTGATAGGACTTTATTGTCCAATAACCCATTCAATTTAAACTCAGATATTTTTTAGAGGATTAATTAGCAATTTGATTGTTGATTAGCTTAATTTAATTGAGCGATGAGGATTCGATCATGTTCGATTGAATTTGATTCGATTGGATTTGATCCGATCAGGTTATGAGATGACCTAATCTCTATGGGAGTTTTGACCCTGATTTGATCAGGACGTAGATCTAATTAATTTTTAATTTGATTAAAATTTTATTAGATTAGGCTAAGCCTAATTTGGTTGGATTTAACCTAGTTTAATTGGATCTAAATTAATTGATTTGGTTGAAATCAATTAGGACCAAGTCAAATAATGTTTGAATTCAAATTCTCCCATGCGCCCACCATTTTCTATTTTTCCACTCTGCTTCCCATGCCCTCTTTTTTGTTTGTCAAATATTTTTTAAGAAATAAAAATGTGCACATAGAAGGAGAGTCCTTCTGCATGTTAAACACAAGGGAGGGGGCATTTGATAAGGATAAGAAGCTCATTTGATTTTTGAAATCAAGTGAGTGGTTAAAACCTCTTAACCACTCAACTCTTATCATTTTCCATGTAGTTTTTGCATAAAATTCATGTCAATAAATTATGAGAATTTTTGTACATGCATGAGAAGGGGTTAGAGTTATGTGGTAAAAATTTTAGAGTGTTTGGGCATCAATTATAGGCAAAAAAAATCTTAGAGTGAAGGTGAATAGGATCCTATGACACTTTTCTTTTCCTTTATGCCTCTCTTCTCTTATGATTTTCATCTCTAAGAATATTCTATTTTTAGATATGATATCAATAAAGATTATATATCTAAAAGTTATCTTTCCATAAAAACTTATTTCATAGAAAAACTCCACACAGAGAGGGCGTGATAGGATTTTTAGTGTGTTAGGATTTTTGGGCCAAGTGAAATCCTAGATTTGGGAATCTAGGTTCGGGTGGAGAGATCGAGTGCTGTGAGCATCAGATTACTACTAAATTTGAAAAACATCTTCATGATCTTCTAATATTTATATTATAATTTTTTAGAATATTTAAAAAAATAGAAAGTATACGATCGGTCGGATCGATCGTGATCCACCATAGAAGGCTCCGGCGAGGAGCTAGCACTCCAGTGGGGCTGATTGGGATCAGAAGCTCCATTTGGACTAACTGTAGAGGCTGGACATGTGTGTGGCTATGATGTGATACTAAAGCATTATCTGATGGACTCAAATTATGGTGATCGACTACCCATAAAAAGGTATTGTATTCTGAATACGTAGATGTAGTAAATAGTTTATTACATAGTTTTATTTTTAGATCTATTGATGTATGCATGCATATTATATTTAGATCCTAATGTGTAGAATTAAATAATCATATATGATCAGTAGATAATTAATTAGATTAATTATTTTACTACATCATTGCTATTTTTGAAATATTTTTCAAAAGTAGCTTGGCAAATTCTGCACTATTTTCTTCAAATGGTATTAGAGTAAAGCTCTTTAAACATGATATGCTTGCATATTTAGATTAATAATTTAGATTTGATCTAAATATTGATATAATAATTAGAGTAATTAGATTTAAAAAATTAAAACTCCAAATTGCATAGACTGCAGGTTGTCCTGCTGCAGGGTTTACCCCCTATAGTAAAAAGATTATCCTGGTACAGTGCTGATCTATATTATTAATCATGAAATTACTAGATTTGATCTAATATTTTTATGATTTAATTTATTAGACTTTAATCTAATTTATGATCATGAATGCATAATTAGATAAAGTTTGATTCATGATTATGTAGTGTACATAGTTTCAGATTAAATCCTACAACTAGTGTTGTTTGTGAATTGAGACGATTTAATTTTAAAATGAGTCGACTCAATTATGAACAATGCTAAGTTATAAAGAACCTTTCAAAACTAAGAATATTTTCAAAATGCTGAACCCTAATCCTCAGCCCATAAACTTAATTAAAAATTAAGTAAAATAATTTAGTGTCTAGAATTATGAATTAAGACTCTAAGTCATTAATCATAAACTTATGGATTATTGGATTAGCTGAATTAGGTCCATAAATTGGGTTAGACCTAAGGTTAGTTAAAAGATGGACTAATTTAGAGTAATTGATCAAATCTAATTAAATATTAATTTAGATTAGGTCAAGAATCCTATAGACTCAATTACAATAGTTTTAGTTGGTCAAGTCTATGCCTTTAATAAGGACCAAATGGACTTAATTCAAGACTATGCGGTCGAATCCAAAATTATTAGGTTGGTCAAATTAAAACTAATGAATTGGATGGTATCTAAGGTAAGTTTGGCAGTTTGACCAATGGTTTTTAATTGGGAGCTACTCGCACTGATTCGGTCTTTGACGACTTAATGGCATATCCCTTTCACTGATCTTGCTTACCTGGCCATCCTGGTGAGTTAGATTTTGATTAGATTACTTGGTGATTCAGGCTCACCCATGTCTATTAGGTAAATCAGTCTGACTAATTTAGGTGCTCCTAATGCCAGCTTAGATTAAATTCTTTTCTGACTTAGTGAAGTCAGTGGAAGGATCGAAATTGGCTCGCTAAATTTTCTTAAATTATTTAACTAAATCCTCTAAAATTATTAGGTCCTTAAAAATGAAATAGTTATACAGATAACTAAATTATAGCCTTGCATTAAGTTGAGTGATAATGGATTCATTAGTATAATGATCATTGGAGGCCCAAAGGCCTGGTGATTATTGACTAATGAAATTATCATTCATAAAATAATAATTTGGTTAAGTCTTTCTGATGGTGGTTAGGTTGGGCGACCAAAGTTGGGCCTGATCATTTATTGGTTAGATAAGACCAAATATGGTCATGTTAATGGTTGGACCTAATCGAGCCTTTTTCAGTGGAGGCCAAAGCCTACTGATTAGGTCTATAGGGCAAAATCAATATTACTAGAAGTTGTTTAGAGAAACAATTGATTTTGAATCTACCCATAGGTGCACATGGGTTGACCAACCAAAGTTGGACTCATGTGTAGTCTATGTAGATTCTAGTACACACAAAAAAATTAGAGTAATTCCTCGAATTGGAGGTAGAGGCTATCAATTCGTATAAAATAGTGGAAGAACCTTTAGACTGAAGTCCAAGTCTTTAGAATTAATAATTCATATACTCATTAGGTTTGATTTTTTTTTTGTACAGACATGGCCACTAATCTATTGCTTCGATTATTGTTAGACCATGATAAATTAATGGGATCCAACTATGATAGCTGGTACCATAAGTTAAAAATCATCCTGGAGTATGAGCGGATCCTTTATGTGGTAACGGATTGAGCACCTAAGGAGCCAGCCCCGAATGCTAAGAAAGCGGTTCGAGATATTTATCTAAAGTGGCTTAATGATCGTACCACCGTTCGATGTATAATGCTGACGGCAATGAATGATGAGTTCAGCCGCAAGTTTGAAAACACCCAGCCACATGAGATGCTTCAAATATTGAATGACTCTTTTGGCACGTCGAACAATGTTGAAAGGCATAAAATAAGTTGTGTCATTTTCAACGCTCGGATGAGGGATGGGGCCTTAGTCATCGATCATGTATTGTACATGATCTAGATGATTGAGTGCCTTAGCAAGTTGATCTTTTCCCTGCATGAGCAGCTCAGTGAGGATGCGATCCTTAATTCTTTGCCCAAGTCCTTCCTCTCCTTTCTAACTCATTTTAGAATGATAAAGCCTACAGTGAACTACCACGGCTTGTTGGGATTGCTGTAGAACTTTGAGAAGGATCACCAACTCCATAAGGAGATGGTGAATGTAGTGGGAGGATCTTCTTTTGATCGTCGATCCTTTAAGAAAGAGATGAAGAACAAGAAGAAGAAAAATAAGAGGGTGCGGTCGCATGTTGGGATGACTACATAGGATCAGACTAAAAAGCACAAGCTCGACCAAAGCCAAGTAGAGTGCTTCTTCTGCAAGAAGCAGGGGCACTAGAAGTGGAACTATTCTCTGTACATTGCCTTTCTAGACCCGAATAGGTCGAAGAAGAAGTAAGTAGTTGCTGGGCAAGATAATTATATGATAACACTTTATAATTTTTTCTTATTTGATTCTACTACCTGGGTATTAGATACTGAAAGCCCTTATCATATTTATAATTCTATACAGGGCTTGCAGGTCTATAGGATATTTGATCAAGATGAGAGGTTCCTGAACGTTGGAGATGGAAGATAAGTTTCAATTCTAGCTTTAGGAATCATGAACCTTGTAATCAATTCAAATAAAGTTATTCTTAATGAATGTCATTATTGTCCAACTTTCTTATTGAATGTTATTTCTGTAGGCCTTTTGGCCATGAATGGTTTTGAAATATCAATAAAAGTAAAATTTTGTAATATGTTTTTGAATGGTGTTATAATTTTGATTGGATAATTGAATAATGAAATTTATTTACTTTCTATGTCTATTAACGTGGTTCAATCCTTCAATAAATGCCCTAAAATTAGTGACGTGTCTAATAACTACCTTTGGCACTATAGGCTAGGTCATATTAATAAGAATAGAATTAATAGGTTAGCTCAAGAAGGAATTCTTGAGGTTAGTGATTGTGAGTCACTTCCGACCTGTGAGTCCTATCTTCTTGGTAAGATGACCAAGTCATCTTTTACTGAAAAAAGTAAACAAGCCACTGAACTCTTGAGTTTAGTACATTCAGATGTATATGGACTCATGAGCTCAAGTGCCAGAGGTGGATATTTCTACTTCATAACCTTCATAAACGACCTATTGAGGTATGGGTATGTCTATTTAATGAAGCATAAGTCGGAGTCATTTGAAATGTTCAAACTGTTGGGAATATGCACTCTTCCCACATGGATCGGCGTGACCGTCAGTGATTAGCCAAGCAATCAAGGAAGTACTTCTTAGAGATCTCTACGGAAGCATGATCAAATAAATTAAGGAATAGAGAAGAAGAAAAGAAAAAAATTTTGGAAGAAAAGAGCTTTTATTTAGTATATTTCAGCACTTTAACAATCTTGACCTATTTTCAGTATATATATTTTACAAAGGGTCAAGTCTAAGCTCATAAAAAAATTCCTCAAACCCAAACAACCCATGTACACAAAATAATAACCCATGAAAACTGAGCCGGCTAACCTGCGACCGGGTTGGCTCAGTTTGGGATTGAGCCGATCCAGTTGTGTACCATGCCAATAGTCCAAAAATACTGCTCTCTATCTGAATTTTTCTTTGAGACCTAGCCAACCTAGTCTTGGACTGAGCTGATCAAGTTTTCAACTGAGCTAGCTCAGTCTCAGAGTGAGCTGGCCTAGTTTTTGAACTTTACTATTGAGACTGATTCTTCTCCTGGCTTGCTTCCATCTTCCCATGATCTGTCTTTTCATGTTTCCAATACATGGGAGTGCCACTTCTGAGCTCACATTCTCCATCTTGTTGCTTCCAAGTCCTTATGAACTAATCTCTTCTCAACTGACCCATCCATGCCATACATCTTTGAAAGTTGTCTTGGGGTGTACCTTTATGAGTGCATCAGACTGATTCTTCTTGGTATGGACCTTCATCAGTTCCACTTCATCCTCCTCTACCAACTCTCTGATTCTATGGTATCTCATATCCATATGCTTTGTGCGTGCATAATAGACTGGGTTCTGTGCCAACAATAGAGCACTCTGACTATCACGAAATAGTGTAACCTTGCTCTGCTCCACCTCCAACTCATCATTCAGCCTCCTAAGCCAAAGGTCTTCCTTTACAGCCTCCGTTATCCCAATGTACTCGATCTCTATGATAGACAAGGTCGTGATTGGCTGAAGGGTTGATCTCTAAGATACCGATCCACCATATACGCAGAAGAGGTATCCAGTAGTAGACCTCCTTGTATCAAGATCACCAACATAATTTGTGTCAACAAATCCTTCCAGAGGTTCTGAATCTTCACACATCTTCACAAATTATTCTCCAAATCCTCTCGGCTACCCACTAAACACCAAACCATAATCCCTTGTTCCATGTAGATATCTTAATATCCATTTCAATGCTTTTCAGTGTTTCTTCCCAAGGTTAGCCATGTATCTACTAACCGTGCTCACAGCATGTGCTATATCTGATCTACAGCACACTATAGTGTACATCACACTACCTATAGCATTTGCATAAGGGACTCATTTCATGTACTATCTCTCCTCTTCTGACTGGGGGCTTGTAACTTGGAGAGAGACATATGGCTCGGTAATGGCGTCTCTGTAGGTTTGGCCTTCTCCATTCCAAACTTCTCCAGAACCTTCTGGACATACTTTTCTTATGACAAATGGAGCACTCCTTTGCACCTATCTTTCCAAATCTCTATTTCAAGGATTTTTTCAGCTGGATCCAAATCTTTTATCTCAAATTTAGATGATAATATCCTTTTTAACCTTTTCACAGCATCCATGCTTCTACTTGCTATGAGCATATCATTTACATGTAATAATAGGTACAGGGCATCCTCCTTATCTACATCCTTGACGTAGACACAACAATTATGTTCACATCTGCTGAAACTCAGGCTCAAGATAAAGCTATCAAACCTTCGATACCACTGACGAGGGAATTATTTCAAGCCATACAAAGACTTCTTGAGTAAACACACCTTTTCTTCCTATCCCATCTTCATGAAACCATCTGGCTGCTTTATGTAGATTCTTTTCTCTAAAGTTCCATGAAGGAAGGCTGTCATTACATCCATCTGTTCTAATTTTATGTTATGTTGTGCCACCAATGATAGCAAAACTTGAATAGATGTATGACTTACCATAGGAGAGAAAATTTCTGTGTAGTCAATCCCTTCCCTTTATGAGTATCCCTTTGCTATCAGCCTTACTTTGAATCTAATTTCATCTTATTCTGAAGGTGCTTCTTTCTTTGTAAACACCCACTTTGAGCCAATAGGTCGAGCACCCTCTGAAAGATCCACCAGCTGCCATGTCTGATTCTTCTCAAATGATTCCATCTCCTCCATCATGGCCTGCATCCATGAATCATGATCCTCACTCGCCATGGCCTCTACATAATTCTCTGAATCTTCATTAGCAGTGATGAGTGCATAGGAGATAACCTCATTAATGTCATATCTGACTGATCTCCTAATAGTATGATGGGGCTTGTGCAGAGCCACTCCCACTGGCATTTCTCTATCTGATGTCTGTGGCTGCTCCTGCACATCGATCTGAACTGTCGGCCCTCCATGCTGATTTTCAATTTGAGATAATACTTTTCTACCCAGCTCCACCTCAATAGGAACACTCCTATAAGTGGATGTAACCTGTAAGCCATCATTCTCTAACTGGCCACCGCTATTTACCTTTATTTCCCTAATTCCATCTATCCTAGACCTCCTCAAGATGCTCTTCTCATCAAAGATAACGTCCCTACTGATCACTGACTTCTATGCCTGAGGTCCCAAAGTAGGTAGCCCTTGACTCCTTGTGGATACCCTATAAATGTCATCTTTTGAGTTTTTAGATCCAATTTGCTGCTTTCGATTCCCTCCATATGTGCATAGGCTGTGCAACCGAAGACTTTCAGGTGGCTAAGCTCCACCTTCTTTCCACTCTAGATCTCTTCTAGAATGCCTCCATTCAGCTTATAATGAGGAAACCTATTCATAAAAAAATAAGAAAAAGTTAGAGCATCACCTTAAAAGAACTTTGGGAGTGACGTCTGTAGTCTCGAACTCCATGCCTTCTCGATCAGTGTCCAATTCATCCTCTCTGTGACTCCATTTTGTTGGGGAGTCATCCTCACCATATAATGGCGTTTGTTGCCATTTTTCTCATAGTACCTCCTGAACTCCAGGCTAGTATACTCCTCTCCATTGTTCGACCTCAGACACTTTACCTTTCTCCCTGACTCTACTTTAGCTCTCTAAGTTCTGAACTGGGCAAACATCTTTGATTTTCTTTGATCAGATAAACCCATATCTTTCTTGAGAAATCATCAATGAAAGTAACAAAGTATTTTGCCCTACCTCTAGTTGATACAGGAGCTGGTTCCCACACATCCGAGTGCACTAAATCTAGCACTCCCTCGTTATGCTTGGTACTTCTGGCAAACTTCATCCTATGCTATTTGCCAAAGATACATGGCTCACAAAGATCTGTGCCCTCCTTCTTCAGGACTGGGATGATACCTCTTCTGCTTAGTTCTATGAGCCCACGGTCACTCATATAACCCATCTGATAGTGCCATAGTTGATATAAAATCTGCTCCTCCTATGTCACTGCTAGCACCTCTGCACTATCATTTACCACTGAAACTTTCAATCTATAAAGATTGTTGCTTAGTCTTCTACCTCTCATCACCACCAAAGCTCCCTTAAAAATTTTCAAACATCCACTCCTAGCCTGGCTACTAAAAGCATAACCCTGCTCCTTCAAGTAGCCCAAAGAAATCAAATTCTTTTTCAACTCTGATACATGCTTGACATTTGATAATGTACGAATGATCCCATCGTACATCCTCATCCTGATAGAGCCAATTCTAGCTACTTTGCATGGGTGATCATCTCTAAGGTTGACATTTTCATCATCGACCTTTTGGTAGGTAACAAACCACTCCCGATGAGAAGTATAGTGGTCCGAGCATGCTGAATCTAATATCCACATAGTATCGCACTCTGTGGATCCATTTGATACAACTAGCAGGTCTTTTCCACTGCTCACAGAAGCTGTATCATCTCCCTTGCTAGCTTTCTCTTTTCTGATCATAAAAGGGGACAATCTTTCCTCAGGTGTCCAAGCTGATGATATTTATAATATTTCAATGTCATCTTCCTCTGATCGTGAGACTTTGACCTACCCTTGGATTTTTCTCTTATCTTCTCCTTTAATCTTTCCTGTCTTTCATTCACAGCCAAGATCTCAGACTTAGGGTCTTCCTTGCAGATCTTTTTCCTTTGCTCATTTGATCTGAGCACACCAACAACTTGTTCATAGTTTAGGATCTTCTTCCCATAAACTAGAGTTGTTATAAGACTATCATACGAACCTGGGAGAGAACTTAATAGCAGCAATGCCTAATCCTCCTTATCGATCTTCACATCCAAACTCATCACCTCAGAACACATCTGATTGAACCTTTGGATATGTGCAACAAGATCTCCACCTTTGGGCATCCTCAAACTATATAGTTGTTTCTTCAACTACAGCTTGTTTGTCATGTTCTTCCTCATGTATGTATTCTCTAGTCTCTCCCAGAGCCCCTTTGTCGTAGTCTCTGTACAAACCTCGAGCAAAATCTGATCGACCAAGCACATCCAGATTGTGCTAAAAGCAATTTCCTCCAACTCTTCCCCATCCTCAACACTGATCTTTTCTGGCCTTTCTTTTGTCAAGACCTTGTAGATCCTCTGCTGAACCAACAAGTCTTTTACTCATTGCTGCCATAAGGTAAAATTTTTCTTGCTGTCGAACTTCTCAAAATCCACCTTTAATCCACTTGATCCCATGACTTCAAACAAGTCAAGAACAGATCCTTAACACCCTTCATGATCACACACCATTAAAACTATCCTTCATAGAAGATCTAACTAGCCCTAGATCCTCTTTCCAAACTTCTGTATCACCATTCCTCCATGAAAATAATCTCCACCTCAATCTAGAGACAGCCATGAAGTAAACTAAAAGTTTTAGGATAAAATCTGGGGCAATAGATCTGGATGTAGTAAATCATTGGTGTCTTCCTTTCTTTCATGCAACACCACTCTGATACCAAATGTTGGAAATATACGCTCTTCCCACACGGATCGACATGACCGTCGGTGATTAGCCAAGCAATCAAGAAAATACTTCTTAGAGATCTCTATGGAAGTATGATCAAATAAATCAAGGAATAAAGAAGAAGAGAAAAAGAAATTTTTGGGAGAAAAGAGCTTTTATTTAGTATATTTCAGCACTCTAACAATCTTGACTTATTTTTAGTATATATACTTTACAAAGGATCAAGCCTAAGCTCATAGAAAAACTATCCAAACCAAAACAATCCACATACATAAAATAATAACCCATGAAAACTAAGCCGATCCAATTTTAGACTGAGCCGGCTAACCTACGATTGGGTCGGCTCAATCTCAGACAAAGCCAACCCAATTATGTACCATGCCAATAGCCCAAAAATATTGCAGTCGACCTAGTTATGTACCGTACCAATAGCCCAAAAATGCTGCTCTCTATCTAAATTTTTCTCTGAGACCTGGCCGACCCAGTCCTGGACTGAGCTGATCCAGTTTTCAACTAAACTGGCTCAATCTTAGAGTGAGCCGGCCTAGTTTCTGAACTTTACTATTGAGAATGATTCTTCTTTCGGCTCGCTCCCATCTTTCCATGACCTATCTTCTCATGCTTCCAAGACTTGGGAGTGCAACTTTTGAGCTCACACAAACTATTTTGAAATGAGGTAGAAAAGCAAACTAGGAAGAGTATTAAAACTCTTCCGTCTGACCGAGGGGGTGAGTACCTTTCCAATGAGTTTCTGAAATATCTTAGGAAGAATAAGATTCTCTCCCAATGGACCCCTCCTAGAATACCACAACATAATGGTGTGTCTGAAAGGAGAAATCGGATCCTGTTGGACATGGTTTGATCCATGATGGAGTTTGCTGGTTTGTCAATCTTCCTATAGGGATATGCACTCGAGTCAGCTTGTTACATTCTAAATAGTGTTTTGAGTAAATCTGTTAATAAAATATCATATGAAATATGGATAGGGCATAAGTCAATGCTTTCACACCTTAGGGTTTGGGGGTGTCCGATCTACGTCAAACGTTTGATGATAGACAAGCTTGGACCTAGGTCTAAAAAGTATAGTTTTATAGGTTACCCAAAAGAAATCAAAGGATACTACTTCTACCTTGCTAATGAGCAAAAAATGTTTGTCAGCCTTAAGACAGTCTTTTTAGAAAAGAAGTTCCTTGGTGAAGAAACTAATGCCTTCAAGATCGAATTTGATGAAGTACGACAGATGGAAGAATAGATATAAGTTGTTGAACCTGAGCTGGATCTTATTAGATCAGACCCAGAACCCATTATAGAAGCATCCTTAAGAAGATTTGATAGAGTACCACATCAACCGAATAGATACTATGGTCTTCTGATCCAAGATGGAGATCCTATCGAACTCGATGAGAACGATTAGGATTCAATCACCTATATGGATGCAATGTAGAGATCCAACTCTAAGAAATGGCTTGAGGCCATGAAATTTGAGATGAAATTCATGAAGGTCAATGATGTATGGACATTGGTTGACCCACCCGAAGGGGTAAAATCCATAGGGTGTAAGTGGGTCTTCAAAAGAAAAAGAGGTACAGACGAAAAGGTGGAGACTTATAAAGCTCGTCTGATTGCCAAGGGGTATCATCAATGTTATGGTATTGACTATGATGAGACATTCTCTCCTATGGCAATGCTCAAATCCATTCGGATAATGCTTGCCATAGCTATCCTTCTGGACTATGAAATTTGGCAGATGGATATGAAAATAGCTTTTCTGAATGGAGAGCTGGATGAAGAGGTGTCTATGATACAACCTGAAGGTTTCATGTTCATAGATAAGTCTAAGGTGTGTGAGCTTCAGAGGTCCATTTATGGACTAAAGCAAGCATCTCAAAGTTGGAACATATGATTTGATAGAACAATTAAAACGTATGGCTTCGTTAAGAATGAAGAAGGGCACTGCATATACAAATGGGTTAATGGTCCAGTAATAGTATTTCTAATATTATATGTGGATGACATTCTCTTAATCAAAAATGATATTCCTGCATTATAAGAAATAAAGATCTGACTGTCATCATAGTTCTTCATGAAAGATCTTAGAGAAGCTTCCTACATCCTAGGAATGAAGATCTATAGAAATAGATCTGAAAGGTTGCTTGGATTGTCCCAATCCATGTACATTGACACTATACTGAAATGGTTCGGCATGAAAAATTTCAAGAAAGGCTATCTGCCGATAGGCCATGGAAATTTTCTTTCAATGAGGGATTGTCCAACAACACCTCTGAATAGAATACCATATAATTCAGCAGTGAGTTCTATAATGTATGCCATGACATGTATGCGACCAGATATGGCATACTCACTAGGTGTAGTAAGTAGATACCAATCTAATCTAGGGGAGAATTACTAGAAGGTTGTTAAAACCATCCAAAAGTATTTAAGAAATACTAAGGACCAGTGGCTTCTATATGGTGAATCGGACTTAAAACTTGTAGGGTTCACAAACTCCAATTTTTAGTCCGATCATGATGATAGCAAGAGTGTGTTGGAATATATTTTTACCCTTAATGGTGGGGCCATTTGCTGGAAAAGTTTCAAGTAGCACACTATGGCTCTCTTCTCCTTCTTGACACTCTGCTACTTTCTCTATTGAGAATTTTATTTTTGTTGGTCGGAAGGATTGACTTGACCGTCGAAAAGTCTAGCCGGAGCCACTCCTCCTCTGGTTTGGACTTCCTTTGCATGTTCCGACGGTGACCTCAACTTCTCCAACTCCAGTCAGTTCCAACGTCATCCAAATTCTGCACCAACAGGATTGACGCTAGACGAAGGGCATCTCTTTCTCTTGAGGTTTTCTTATTCTTAAAAGAGCTCTCAGCAGAGATCTCTCTTCTTCTCCCTCAGAGTCCTTCTTCTTCTTTAGACAATCTCACAAGGATGTCTCCTCAGAAGGCCTCGACTTGATGGTCAACCACTTTCACGATCAGATCTCATCCAGATCTATCTGCTCCTGTCTCATCTCCGACATCTCAAGTTTCATCGGCAGCAATGGTGGATGCAGAGCAATTTAACCTGCTGGTCCAGCAAGTCAGGAGCCTTACTAAAGCAGTGCAGGCCATGCAGCAGCAGTGGCCTCCAGTGTCGATTCGATCAGAATAGGCTTCCCCGGAACCCCATGATCCTATCTGAGGATGATCGACTTGAGTGAGTCGGTCGGTAACTTTCAGAAAAGAGAAGCAGAGGGTAGAGAGCCCCTACTCCAATCATGATTCAACCCCTAGAGGGACCTTGCCCCCATTCAGCCAGAAGACTTTGGAGATCTACGATCGTGAGGATCTCGTAGATCAAAAACTATAAGAAATGAATCGATGGATCGAGAAACTCCACCATGCTCCTTCCTCTCACGATAATGATATCTGTACTGACCCTTTCTTTTTCTAAAAAATTATGCAGGAACTCATCCCGCTGAACTTCAAGCTTTCCCGGTTCAAGAGCTATGATGGGACTACAGATTCAATCAATCATTTGGAGGCCTTCCAGATAATGTGCTGCTCTATGGCACTTCCGACGCCATCCTATGCCGAGCTTTCCCCTCCATCCTGAAGGGAGCAGCCAGGAACTGGTACTCAGCCCTTAAGTGGGTACTATCTTTTTCTTCGATCTAATGAGTCATCAATTTGTAGCTCATTTTGTCAGCAATTGACATCCTCAACAAGACTCAGACTCCCTCATCAACATTAAGTAGAAGGAGGGGGAAGCCATATGGGCCTATGTTACCCTTTCAACGCCGCTGCACTGGAGGTCCAAAACTTGGGTCAATCTATTGCGATGGCCATATTAAAGGATGGCCTTCAGAAGAATGATCTATTATTCTTTCTGGAGAAGAAGTATCCCAAAAATTTTGCTAATATACTGACTCAGGCTGAAGGTTATGCCTGAGCAGAAGAGGCCTTCAAGGTCAAGGAAAGTAAAGCCACTGAAGAGCGGTGAACGAGTGAATCAAGTATGCCCGCTATTGATGAAAAGTCAAGTAAAGCTCGGCCGTGCTTCCGAACTCTTTCTGAGTGCAAGCAAGTTCGAACTCTTCTTCAAACTTGAAGGAAAAGAAGCCCGGATAGATGGGCACGATGGGGCTCCCTCCTGAGAAGGTTCCACAACTATGATCCCTTCAATGCTCCAAAAATCTAGGTGTTGATGAAAATCAAGGAGTAGCTACCGAGGTCGAAGAGGATGCGCATGTTGGAAATGTGTCCCAAAGTCAATCGTCAGTCTGTTAACGGTTGGGCCATATATTTATAGTTGTATATGAATTATAAATTAATAAAAATTATTTTGGCATAAATTCTATTGTCTTCTAATAAACTCCTATGTTGTAATGAAGTTCTTATAACTATCTAGATTCAACAAATGAGGATTTATCATTTAGTCCTTAAATAGTTAACGCTCAAATGATACGTTGTTACTTAGGACGACAATATTTATCAAGTATAGATCATTGTGTGCCATATAGGTTGATTGACCTCATAACCAAGGAGTGTTGAGACACTGATATGGCATGCAAGTGAGATATATGGGTACATCTACACTGAACTTGACCAACTTCGGAGCTCTTCTCCTGTCAAGATTAACTTCGATGGAATATGGGTATAAATGTCCCTCTGACCTGAGATCACCATGGTGACTTCCAAGCAACTCACTGTATTTTGATGTCAGACTATCTAAATTTTTAATTCAGTGATAGAAAATTTTTGGGCACAGTCAAGTACTTATGAAGTCGGTGCGTGTATCAAGATGGGATTGAGCACTCCTGATTTCAGGAGCTATGTTCAATTGTGTTTCAATTTAGCAATACCTTGGCCAGGGTAGTCTTAGTGAGGAGTCACAGGACTAATTATTTTAAGACACGATATGGATGTATTTTTTAGGGTTGATAGTCTAACCCTAAGTTATCTATTACACAGAGGTCATAGGGATGAATTATACGGTAATCATATTCGCGTAGGTTCTGAATGTTGCGATTGTGATTATTCGACCTATCAGAATGTCGGTTACCATTACTAGATGGTCACTTCGATTAGTATAGAAATTGATTTTTGTGCTACCAGCTTAGGTTCGGATCTGTGGGGTCACACACATTAAGAGTTTCTATCTGATCTGATGGTTGATCAAGAGATTCATTGGTCTGGGACTTTGTGGTCAAGAGTCCCACTAGACAGAGACTGTGTGACCAAGAGTCCTACTGGATTGGGGCTCTGAGTCCAACTTGTCTGGGACTCTCTGATCAAGAGTTTCATTAGTTTGAAACTCTATGGTCAAAGAGTTCCATTGGACTGGGACTCTATGACTAAGAGTCCTATTGAACTGGGACTCTGAGTTCTACTTGTCTGAAACTCTCTGATCATGAGTCCTGATAATCTAGGATACTATGATAAAGAGTCTCACTAGATTGGAACTCTATGATCAAGAGTCCTATTGGATTGGAACTTTGAGTCCTACTCATCTAGAACTCTCTGATCAAGAGTTTCACTAGTCTAGGACTCTATGATCGTGAGTTCGATTCATTTGGGATACTGGGTTTAAGAGTCCCACTAATTTAGGACTCTTCAAGAGTTTCATGTTGATAAGACTCTGTTGCCCAATAACCCATTCGATTTGGACTCAAATATTTTTTGAAGAATTAATTAGCAATTTAATTATTGATTAGCTCAATTTGATTGAGTGATGAGGATTCGATCAAGTTCGATTGAATTTGATTTGATTGGATTTGATCCGATCAGGTCATGAGATGACCTAATCGCTATGGGAGTTTTGATCCTGATTTGATTAGGACGTAGATCTAATTAATTTTTAATTTGATTAGACTTTTATTGGATTAGACTAAGCCTAATTTGGTTGGGTTTAACCTGGTTTAATTAGGTCTAAATTAATTGGTTTGGTTGAAACCAATTAGGACCAAGTCAAATAAAGTTTGAATTCAAATTCTCGCATGCGCCCACCATTTTTGACTTTTCCACACTACTTCCCATGCCCTCCCTTTTGTTTGTCAAATATTTTTTGAGAAATAAAAATGTGCACACAGAAGGAGAGTCCTTCTGCATGTTAAACACAAGGGAGGGGGCATTGGATAAGGATAAGAGATCATTTGATTTTTAAAATCAAGTGAGTGGTTAAAATCTCTCAACCACTCGATCCTTATCATTTTCCATATGGTTTTCCTATGGAATTCACATAAATATATTATAAGAATTTTTTGCATGCATGAGAAGGGGTTAGAATTATGTGGTAAAAATTTTAGAGTATTTGGGCATTAGTTCTGGGTGAAGAAAATCTTAGAGTGAAGATTAACAGGATCCTGCAGCACTTTTTTTTTTTATGCCTCTCTTCTCTTATGATTTTTATTTCTAAGAATATCCTATTTTTAGATATGATCTAAATAAGAATTATATATCTAAAAGTTTTTTTTTATGAAAATTTATTTCATAGAAAAACTTCACACAGAAAGGGCGTGATAGGATTTTTAGTGTGTTAGGATTTTTGGGCCGAGTGAAATCCTAGATTTGGGAATCTAGGTTTGGGTGGAGAGATCAAGTGCTGTGAGCATCGGATCACCACCAAATTTGAAACACATCTTCATCATCCTTCAATATTTATGTTCTAATTTTTAGAATATCTGAGAAATCAAAAAATATACAATCAATCAGATTGATCATGATCAGCCATCGAAGATCTCGATGAGGAGCTAGTACTCCAGTGGGGCTAATCGGGACCAAGAGCTCCGTGTGGACCAATCGTAGAGATCGGATACATGTGCGGTTGTGATGTGATACCAGAGCATTATCTGGTGGACTCAGATTATGATGATAGACTATCTGCAAAAAGGTATTGTATTCTGAATACATAGATATAGTAAATGATTTATTATATAGTTTTATTTTCAGATCTATTGATGTATGCATGCATATTATGTTTAGATCCTAATGTGTAGGGTTAAATAATTTGATATGATCAGTAAATAATTAATTAGATTAATTATTTTTTACTACATCATTACTATTTTTAAAATATTTTTCAAAAGTAGCATGGCAAATTCTACACTATTTTCTTCAGTGCATGCATCTTGGCAAGCACAATCCCAACAAATACTGCCTCTACTATCATGACCACAGTCATGATACTAAGGAGTGCATTTAGATCCAAGACAAGATTTTGGAACTCATCAAGCAAGATAGGCATGGCCAGTTCCTGTGACGTTGGTCTCAAAGATGAGAATATAAGTCAAGGGTGCTACCACAATCAGAGCCACCAAGGAGGGAGTAGCAATAAGAAGATCGATCCCCACTTGGCAATATCAACACAATCTCTGAAGGACTTCGACAAGAGGAGCTCGGTGGATCTGGGCGATCGGCAAAGAGATAGAGAACTAAGGAGCCCCTAACTTTCATTAAAGCTGATGCACAGAAGGTTCAGTTCCCGCATAATATTGCGGTTATAATTGCTTTAAATATTGTAGACTATGATGCACGCCGCATCCTTTTTGATAATGAAGGTTCTACCGATGTTTTATTTTATGATGCTTTCTCTAAAATATCTATACCTAATAGCTGGCTTAGACCAATGAACTCTCAATTGGTAGGCTTCACTAGTAATGTAGTACTAGTTGAGGGCATAATAACTTTGGTTGTGGCTACAAAACAATATCTGAGATAGACCAAGGCACGGGTGGACTTTCTGATAGTATAAGCTCCATCAGCTTATAATGTAATTCTCGATCGACCTGATCTAAATGCACTTCGGGCAGTGGTGTCGACCTACTATTTAAAAATAAAGTTTCCAACAAGATTCAATCACCTTGCAGAGAGGTGAGTAGTTAGATCCTTATCCGATTAATGGGTTGGATGTCCATGATGATCTAACTGAAGAGCGGGGTGAGCCCATGAAAATCTTATTTTCGTCCCACTGAATGACGGAAATGCGGAGCACACGGTATAGATTGACTCCAATCTGGTGAAAAATATATGAGAGCAGCTTATCAAATTTCTATGGAGGAATGCAGATATTTTGCCTAGATCCCCGACGACATGCCTGGAATAGATGCTGAAGTCATGGAACATTGTCTGACTGTTGATTCCAAATATTGGTCGGTAAAGAAGAAGATGCACAGCCATGCCCCAAAGAGATAGAAAGTAATTGAAGAGAAAATTGACAAGCTCCTCAAGGCCAAATTCATCCGAGAAGTCAACTATCCGAACTAAATCACCAACGTCGTGCTCATCAAGAAGGCAAATGACAAGTGGAGAATATGCATTGACTTCAAAAAGCTGAACAAAGCCTATCCGAAAAATAGCTACCCCCTCCTCAAGATTGATCAGCTAGTGGATGCAACCTCAGGCCACGAGCTCCTCACTTTCATGAATGCCTTTTTTGGCTATAACCAAATTTGGATGGCACTAGAAGATGAGGAGAAAACTGCTTTTATTACTGACCATGGTCTTTACTATTATAGGGTTATGCCTTTTGGACTCAAAAATGTAGGAGCAAAATACTAGCACCTGGTCAATAAAATCTTCAAGTAGTAGATTGATCGCAACATAGAGGTATATGTAGATGACATGCTTGTCAAGAGCCAAGATTCAATAAATCATATTGCTGATCTTGAAGAGACCTTCAGCGCCCTTAGGAGATACAAGATGAAGCTGAATCCAACCAAGTGCACCTTCGACATGACTTTAGGAAAGTTTTTGGGATTCATGATGTCGAGGCATAGAATTGAATCAAATTCGAAGAAGATTCGGGCCATTCAAGAGATGACTACAAAATCAATCAAAGAGATTCAGCATCTGATCAAAAAGATGCCAGCCCTGAACTGCTTCATCTCGAGGTCGGTCGAGCGATGCATACCCTTCTTTCAAGTCCTAAAATAGTTGAAGAACTTCTACTGGACCACTGAATGTCAACAAGCCTTTAAAGAGCTTAAGGACTACCTCTGCTCACCTCCCCTATTAGCAAAGCCTGAACCTAGAGTGGGATTATTTTTATACCTAGCGGTCTCTCCAACGGCCCTTACGATAGTTCTAGTCAAAGAAGAGGTGAAAGTATAGAGGCTAATCTACTATATAAGTCGAGTCTTGAGGAACATCGAGATCAGGTATACTAAGTTAGAAAAACTAACTTTTGCCCTATTGATTGTACCCCAAAGACTTCGACCTTACTTCTAAGGGTACACCATAATCCTCCTCACTGATTAACTAATTAAAATAGTTTTTCATCGAACGGATGCCTCCAAAAGAATAGCAAAATGGACAATAGAGCTCACCGAGTTTGACATCAACTACCAGACTTGGCAATCAATCAAAGTTCAAATTCTGATAGATTTTATAGTTGAATGCACCATTCCGGATGAAGTCGAGCTTGAATAGAATGAAGTCGACATTCCCTAGTTACAACCAAGTTTCTCTAAAGAAAGAGCCAACCTTCCTGAAGATTTCTAGACCCTATATGTAGATGGCTCATCCAATGCTTCTGGTGCAGACATAGGATTGATCTTGGTTAGCCCAGAAGGAGTCATCACCGAATATGCACTATGCTTTGAGTTCCCTGCAACTAATAATGGGGCCAAATATGAATCTTTGATTGCAAGGTTAAGGACCATCGAAGAATTGAAAGCAGATTGATTCCAAGTCTATAGTGATTCCTAATTGGTGGTCGGGCAAGTTAATGATGATTATGAGGCTCGAGAAGAAAGCATGATAAAATATCTCGAGAAAGTGAAAAGCTTGACTCTGACCTTCAACAGATTTGACATCAAGCAGATTCCAAGAGAAAAATATTAGGGCCGACCTTCTCTCAAAGTTGGCAACATTAGCCCCGACTGAGCTGCCCAAGCAGGTCTTCTTTGAAGTCTTGAAACATCTGAGTCTGGAAGGATAATAGTCAGATTGATCATGAGCTATGTTGGATTGATCCATTGCTTGCTTATCTCAAAGATGGAGCTCTTCCTCATGACCCAAAAGAAGCTCAAAAACTCAAAAATCAAGCCTCTCAGTATGTTCTGTATGAAGGCAAGCTATATGAAAGGTCATATTTCTTACCGCTCTTGAGATGTTTCAGACCTTCAGAAGCCGACTTTATATTATGAAAAGTGCATGAAGGAATCTACGAAAGTCATGTAGGGGCTAGATCCTTATCACATAGACTACTTCAGTAAGATTATTATTGGCTGACCTTATACCATGATTCTATAGAGTATGTCAAAAAATGTGACTGCTGTCAGAGAAGTGCAAACATTCAAAGGTAGCCAACTTTTGAACTTACACCCCTGAGCGCCCCATGGCCGTTTGCTTAGTGGGGGATGGACATACTCGGACCTTTTCCCATGGCACCGAGATAGCACAAGTTTCTCTTGGTGGCAATAGATTATTTCACAAAGTGGGTCGAGGTTGAAATTCTAGTGAAAATCACTGAAGCAAAAGTGCAGGACTTCATCTGAAAGTCGATTGTTTGTAGATTTGGCTTGCCTCGAATCCTCATAATAGATAATGGGCGGCAGTTTATCAAAGCAAGATTTGTCGAATTATATGAAGATTGGAATATCTTTAATCATTTTACATCAGTAGACCATCCATAGGCAAATGGTGAAGTCGAAGTAACAAATAGAATCCTGCTACAAGATATCAAAGCAAAACTTGAAAGAGCAAAGGAAACTTGGGTGGATTAACTCTATCATGTGCTCTGAGCATACCGAACTATCCAAAGATTGCCAACTATGGAGACCCCATTTGCCTTAGCTTTTGGAATAAAAGCGGTCATCCCAATAGAACTCAAACTCCCATCAACATGAGTCATGGCATTCAATGAGCAGCATAACTCATGGGACCTCAGGGCTAACCTCAACATATCGAAGGAAAAATAGGAAAAAGCTCAAGTTCGGTGGTAGCCTATAAGTAAAAAGTGGCCCATTACTACAACTCTAAAGTTAAAGGCAAAATATTCAAAGTGGGGGACCTAGTACTTCGACGAGTAGCTATTTCACAACCTCAGAATCAGAAAAAGCTTGTTCCAAATTGGAAAGGCCCATATGAAGTAGAGAAGATCGTCTGGCTTGAAACTTATTACTTGAAGGAGCTTGGAGGAACTACACTCTTGTGGCATTAGAATTTAAAAAATCTAAGAATGTACTACCAATAATTTATCTTTAATAAACTCCTCTATTTTAATATTATAGTTTTTTATTGCAAAAATTAAGTGATGACATGAAATAATCAAAAGTAGCCATATTAAGAACAAGAGGAGAACCTTGTCCTAACATGAGCAAGCTGAAGGCCTCGTTCATCTAAAGATGGGATGAGGGGAGAGACCCTTTCAACAACCCTAATGTGTCCCTATAGCCACGTTAGAAATAGGAGGAGAATCTTATCATAATGTGAGCAAAGTCAAAAGCCTCATTAGTCTAAGATGGGATGAGGGGAGAGGCTCTTTCAATGATCCTTATGTACCCCTATAGTCCTATTAAGAACAGGAGGAGAACCTCATCCTAACTTGAGCAAAGCGAAGAGCTCGTTAACCTAAGATGAGATGAGGGGAGAGACCTTGTCAATGGCCCAACTATGCCCCTAATGTCATGTTAGGAATAGGAGGAGAACCTCATCCTAACTTGAGCAAAGCGAAGACCTCGTTAACCTAAAAATGAGATGAGGAGAAAGGCCTTGTCAACGGCCCAACTATGCCCCTAATGCTATGATAAGAATAGGAGGAGAACCTCATCCTAACATAAGCAAGATGAAAACCTCTGGTTACTTAAGACAAGAGGAGAGGCCCTATCAACGGCCCAACTATGCTCCTACTGCCATGATAGGAATAGAAGGAGAACCTCGTTCTAACATAAGCAAGATGAAGACCTCCGATTACTTAAGATAGAAGGAGAGAACCTTTCAATGGCCATAATGGAAATAGGAGGAGAACCTCGTTCTGATATAAACAAAGACCTTTGGTTACCTAAAGCAGGAGGAAGGACCTCGTCTTGATGAAAGGATGAAGGAAAATCAACAAAATCAAATATGGAAGGATAAACTCATCCCAGCATAGGTTAAAAATCTCCGATTATGAAAAGATAGGAGAAAAACTACTTTTTCAACAATCCTTTCAATGAAAGTCAAAGCAAAAGAGAGAAATGAAAAAATCAACAATCACTGAATCCAAACAAAGCAAAAAGATGATTGAAGAAAATATTCCTTTATTAAATCCGAAGTTCATTACAAAGTGAAGGTCTACGAGACCATATACAAAAAAAAGAAAAAAGAAAAACATGACAAAATCTTAAGAAGGCCCGAAACCCTCAGACTTCGGGCTGTCAACCTCCGCCATTACAAGAGACTACTTCACCCTAAGGATTTCCTCCTCAAGCTCCTTCTTATATAGACCATCTATGTACATCCTGTTGGCATGTTGAAATTTGCTTTCGAGCTCTCGCCATTGCTTCCTCAACACTTCAGACTCAGCCTCCACATCCTTGATGGCTTGTTGCTCGTACGATAGCTAGATCCTTAGCCTTTGAACCTCGATCTTCTCCCTCCCCACTGCTTCTGAAAGCTCACCTAGAGTCCTCGTTAGGGAGGCAACCTACCCTGATCCACCACTCACGTCAGATTGATGACTGTCATCAAGTTATTTTTGGAGTTGGGTTACCTCACTATTAGTAGCATGAAGTCTTTGCTCAAGCTAGGATATCCTCTCACTCCAACCTAACCGGTAGGTATCATTAGTGAGCTCGACATCATGCAATTGCTTCTAGAGCATGGAGAACCTCTTCAACCAATCCCACTCATATCGAGCCTTTTCGAAAGATCATGGCTTGCTCCCCTCCAGCAGATGGATCTTCTCTTTCACCATCTTGAGATCGACTTCAAGAAAGTTGATCTTCGCCATTAGTGCCCAAGATTTGTCGCTGACAATTTTCTTGAGCTTGATGATCTCTTTTTCGAAGCTGCCCTTCTGAATGTTGAAGCTCACAGAATCTTTCATGTGTAGCTTTCAAAGATGGGTGACCTCAATCATCACCTCTAAAGCATTCTTTCTGGATCTCCGAAGTTTGTCTTCTATCTTTTTCAACATTTTCTTCAGATGATGAATCTTCCTCTTTAAATCTTTGACTACGGGTCTTAAAAGGATACCTTGGGATAATAGCTCAATGTCAGTTGCAGATGATGGACCCTGACAACGATCACTGGAGGGGTTCTGAACAACATCTACCATGACACAAGTATAAAGAAAAGAAAGTTTGAGACTACCTTTCTTTGTAACACCTCTCGAAGGTGCTTGACTTCTGTTGTTTGAATTTTTGAGACTACCTTTAAATGATCGACCTCGGTCGGAACCCTCTCGACCTCCACCTGAACCTCCTGTAAGGCTTTAGAAGCCTTAGCCTAATGAAGATCAATAGCCTTTGAGTGGGCAAACAAGTAATGCCCCAGCTACAGGACAAGAAGAAATTAAGTTAGAACTTCAAAAACACACCCTTCATTCAAACAAGTTTAGAAAAATGGGTTACCTCGAGATAGGTGGTGAAAGACTCATCAAATCTCTCAGCATCCTCGATCCCAACCATTTTCTCGATAATGTGCGGGAGGATGCTACCCTTCATCAGGGATTGGATGACTTTTCGATCATCCAAAGAAGCTTGCTCCTGATCGGAGCCTTCACCACTCAAATTTTTGACTATCCTTTTCACCTTTTTTCTAACAACATCTTTTTTCTTCTTCTTCTTCTCAACAACCTCGCGCTACTCAGGAAGTCGGGTGGCGGTGTCCTCTCGAGATGAGATCGAAGGTGGTGCGACCATGTCGGACTCAGGGATAGGTGCGACCTGGATCGGCACGGCCAGAATTGGCTCATTAGTGTGAGCCTTCTTGGATATTTCCCCTACAGAGCTGTCCTTCCTTTTAAGGGACTTAAGCCCCTTGGTCAGGCGGTTGTACTCCTCAGGAGTCATCTCTACAGAAGAAAAAATCAGAGTCAGAAAAACAAAGAAGACCACACACAATTGATAGGCTGCAACGGACTACTTGCCAGATTGAGAGAGTTGAGACCGAAGTTGAATAAGGTCTGATCCTTCATGAGCTTGGAGATTAAAGGAGCTTGAAAGTTCTTCAGCTTGTCGGTCGAATCTCGATCCTCTTTCTTAAGCCCAAGAGCTCGGTGGACTGAGTCTCTTATTTTTCCCCAGAAAGGAAGTCCTAGTTCTAGGAAAGAGTAGGAGACAAAAAAGAATTTCTTCTTCTAGTTATGAATGGAAGAAGGGGCACCCTTGAGCAACCCCTTCTTACCGAATTGGGGAGATATGTACCACTAGTCTTTGATGATTGGGTGGTGTTTAAAAGTGAAAAAATTATGAAATAAAAAGATGAAAGGTCGGACGTCGGCCATAATGCACAAGAAGAGAAATCCTATAATAAACCTAAAAGAGTTTGGTGCCATGGCAGCGAAGAAAATGTTTGAAAACTTGAACAAATTAATTACAAAAGAAGGTATCGACAGCTGAAGTCTGATTCGAAGGGTTTTAACGTACAAGCATGTTCAGCCGGGAGGAGGAGAGCTGGCTTGATCGCTAGGACCAGGGAGTTCAAGTTTGCAGTCGAAAGGAATTCCGAACTGGATTCTAATCAATGAAAGGTCTTCGAGCCAAAGTTTACATAAAATGGTATCAGGGATGAAGGATGGCTGAGGTACTTCTACAAGTTTAGGATCCTTATGAGGAAGGTTCATTAAAGCTAAACAAGCCAAACTTTTAGAACTGGTCGATTAGGACTCTTTAGAGGACATGAGGATCAAATTAAAATGGAGAAAATCCCCAAAAAATCAAAGAAAATAAAATCTAAGACTTTCTCAAAGAAACAAAATGGGTAGAAATGCCAAAAGACATAGATAATCAAAGAGAAAGGTTCAGAAACTAATCTAAATCGACTGGGAAGAATGAAAAGGCAATAGGCTTGATGGAAAATGAAGGATAGAACCCTCAAAAATCGAAGGAGTCGGTAGAAGACGTTGGTGCCCTAGAGCAAGAAGGGAGAATGAAATCAGAAGGAAGGAAAAGGAGATCTGGATGAAATGAAGCTCCTGTGGAAGAAGAAGAGCTTAAATAGTTGCTGGAATTCGAGATGGTTATGATTGCGGATCTCCACTGATCAACCTCGGGTTGATGTGTGCCCCACTCATCATAGCAACAAACTGGCAACAGATAGAACCTTTATTACACCATACCTTAGATAGCACTTCGATGAAAATTATAGGAATTTGTCTTTTCGAATCACCTCGTATTTAAGCAGTTTCGGCATCCATATGGAAAGAGTCAGGATCAGCTGCTCTATTGGCATAAAAAGAAAAAAAAAAACTTTGACACTCATATTTCTTTACTTCCTTCATTCAAATTTCGAACTTAGGAGTAGGGGGACTTGTGTTGGGTGTGAACCTTTCTTGCCGAAGTCCAGCAAGATATCTAGCCTTAAGAAAACTCCATCCAACAAGGGCAGCCATGTCAGACTCTGGCCAGTGAAGAGTTTACGCTCAAGCACCAAGACTGCAGACCTTCAACCTGAATCTATCGATCGATCTTCTTCGTTCAAATTCCTAGATCCATCGGATATTCCCAGAACCTATGGGGCATTGTAGATTTTGCTTAGTTGAACTTGAATAGCGATGACAACCCCCAGGCAGTTGAGTAACATGTCTAATTATGGCTTGGTTTGGCCGACCTTGGCGCTCTTTGAATCTTTTCCAAACAAAAAACTATCCAAGCTGATCAATATTGGATCAACGCCAGATCAACAGAACTCTTCTCCAGACGAACTGCTACGAAATACTAAGGATGGTAGACCTTAGGATTCCTACATCAAGAACTTTGAACATGCTAGCTAAAGGATCTTGTCTCTTTCATATCAGCCTCCAGATGGCCTCAAAAGCAGTCGAGCTTCAAAGGAATAAATAAGTAGGTTCTCTACAAAGCAGATCCCCTTCCGCTCCTTCCAAACAAAATTTCCCCAGCCGATATCCTTCCAGTTAATCTCTTCCTGGATACTAGATAAACCCCCTTTAGCTAACCTCCTCCCAGTCGAACTCCTCCCGGACATCAGATGATTTCTTCCCACCAACCCCCATCCATCCAAACTTCTTGCATTAGCTGAGAGGGGACTTGTTATTATATATTTGCTCCTCCAACAGATCTCCTTTCGAATTTCTCCAATGAAATTATTTCTAGATTTTTGCTCCTTCAGTCGAACTTCTTCTTCTAGCAAAACTACTTCTGTATTCCTCCAGCAGACTTTCTTTAGGATTTCTCTAATCACAGGGCTTCTGAACCTCTTTCGATCGAACTCACTACAGTCACCTAGAAAGGCCTCCATGCCTATGCAAATCTAGCTATCCATATAGTATGAATCCACTTACATACATATGACCTTGAAAGAGCCCAAACTCTTCTAAGATTGGTGAAACTCAAAGCTCTTCATCGCCAATGCCTACCTCCTCCGAACTTTAACTATCAAGTCCCAACGGACTGGCGTGTCACGACAATGGACACTACCCTCTATTACAAACTTTACATGGCCTTGAATGATCCACTACCAGGCAGTTATGGTTGTCGCTATCAGTTTGTTATGGGCTCCACCTATATAAGAGACCCTCTCGATATGCTTTCTTCAGAAGCTCTCTTCTCTTTCTTGATACTCTACTACTTTCTCTACTGAGCATTCCATTTCTATTGGTCAGAAGGGCTAACTTGACCATTGGAGGGTCCAACCGGGGCCACCCCTCCTTCGATTTGGACTTCTTTTGCAGGTTTTGATGGTGACCTCAACTTCTCCAGCTCCAGCCAATTTTGACGTCAATCAGATTCCACACCAATAGAGTCCAAAGGATATAATCCTATAACAATAAGTACCACGATCAGTAATAAAAGTAGTTTTCTTCTCATCTTTGGGCTTTATCCAATTTTGATTATAACCAAAAAAGGCATCCATGAAAGTGAGGAGCTCATGGTCCAAGGTTGCATCCACCAGTTGGTCAATTTTGGATAGAGAGTAGCTATCCTTTAGATAGGCCTTATTAAGGTCTGTGAAATCTATGCACATCCTCCACTTGCCATTCATCTTCTTAACGAAAACCATATTTACGATCTAATCTGAGCAGGATACCTTCTAGATGAACTTGACTTTAAGGAGCTTGTAAACCTCATCTGTAATGGCTTTCTGTTGTTTTAGTTCAAAGCTATGCTTTTTCAATTTCATAGGTCGATGTTTGCGATCTACAGCTAGGTGACGTTCAATTTCTTCTGCATCAATGCTTGGTTTATCTACAGGCACCCAAGCAAAACATCGACATTCCTCCACAAGAAGGCGACGAGCTACTCTTTAACTTTCCCACTCAAGTTGGAGCTAATTTGAATAATATGATCTTCATTCCCATCATTTAGTGACACTATGACAAGGTCGTCAATAGGCTCCCCCCATTCTTTAATCAAATTATCATGGATATCAAGCCCATCCACTGAACAAGATTTTGCCTATTTTCCCCCTTGCAAGGCGATGGTGTAGTAGTGTCATGCCAGTGCTTGATCCCCTCTAACCTCTTCAACCCCATGGTTTGTCAGGAACTTCATCTTCAAGTAATAGGTTGAAACCATAGCCCAAAGTGCATTTAAACCAGGTCGGCTAAGAATTGCATTATAAGTTGAGGGAGCCTTTACTACTAAAAAATCAACTTGGGCCTTTGATTGCCTTAGGTACTGATCTACCATAATAGATAAAGTAATTATTCCTTCAATCGGCACTGTATCGCCAGTGAATCCTACTAATAGGAGTTCATTGGTCCCATATGACTGTCAAGTATAGATATTTTAGAGAATGCATCATAAAATAAAACATCAATAGAGCTTTCATTATCAATCAAAACATGGCGTACATCATAGTTAGAAATATTTAAAGTAACACAACCACATCATTGTGCAAAAATTGAACTCTCTATGCATCTTTTTTAGTGAAAGAGATGGATTCTTTAGTCCTTTACCTCTTTACTGGCTCCACTGATCCACAAGTTTCTTCCTACCAATGTCCCCTAGCAATATTATTGATGATTTCAAGCAGGGGTCGATCTCCTTGCAGCTCATCTCTTCGAGGTGGTTCAGGCTCTTGATTGATTTTTCCTTCTTTTTAATAGACATCGGAGGAATCAATCTAGACGACCCCTTCTGATTAGCTCCTCGATCTCATCTTGAAGCTGAATGCATTCTTCAGTATCATGACCATGGTCACAATAGTAGAGATAGTACTTATTGGAGTTGCACTTGACTGGATGAGCCTTCATTTTCTCTAGCCTCGGTAGCTACTCCTTTATTTCCATTAGCACTTGGATCTTAGGAGTATTCAGAGAAGCATAATTATGGAACATCGGGGCTTCTCTATCGGTGAGCTCATGGAGGGGTCTGAGCTCATCTGCACTTAGGTGGAATTCTAGAGTGCGGTCGAGCTTCACTCAGCTTCTCAATAATTATGAGCTTGCTAGATTCACCAGCCTGTCACTCTCCCATGGTCTCTTCATCCGTCAGTTTGAAGGTCTCCTCCACTCGAGCATAGCCTTCTACCTGGGGTAACATGTCGGCAAAATTTTAGGGGTACTTCTCCAAGGAGAATAGGATATTATTCTTTTTAGAGGCCGCCATTCAGTATAGCCATTCCAATAAATTGGTCCAAGTTTTAGACCTCCAAGGCAGTAGTATTAAAGTGGCTGGCGTAAGCTTGGATGTACTCCCCTTCCTTCTACTTGATATTGATGAGGGAGTCCAAATCTCATCTCTAGCACCGACTGCTGCTGAAATAAGCCACAAATTGATGGCTCAATTGATCAAAAAAAAAAATAATACTCGATTTACGATCCAAGTACCAGTTTCTTGCTGCTTCCTTTAAAGTGGAGGAAAAAGCTTGGCATAGAATGATGCAGGCGCGCCATGGAGCATCATCATAGTTCTAAAGGCTTTGAGGTAGTCAACTAGATCAGTGGTCCCATCATAACTTTCAAACTGGGGGAGTTTAAAGTTCGATGGGATGGGCTCTTACATGATTCGAGTAGAGAAAGAGGGGTCGGTGCAGATGTCGTCATAGTGAGTGGGAGCAACATGGCAGAGTTCATCGATCCATCGGTTCATTTCTTAAAACTTCTAATCAAGAATATCATCTTGAACATGAATCTCAAAGCATGGCTGGCTAGAGGGGGTAGTGATTTTTCAGAGGTAGAATCATGATCAGAACAAGGGCTCTCCGCACTTTACTTTCCCTTCCCTGGAGTCACTAACTAGCTTGCCCAAGTGGGCCTCCCCTGCACTAGATCTCGATATTCTGATGAGGGCCTTTCTGACTGGACTGGTGTTGGTGGTTGCTTTATGGCCTGCACTGCTTTAGTGAGGCATCTAATCTATTATATCAATAGGTTAAACTACTTTAGATCTACCATAGCTATCGGTGGAGGTTGAGGTGCCAGCAATGAGGTTGGAGTGGGCAGATCTACTAGCTCTTGGATGGATCTGGTAGTGGAGGTAGTGGATCATCGAGAAAGAGCTTTCTTGGGTGGCATCTGGTTGGAACAAGAGAAAATTCAAGAAAATAGAATAGGAGTGGGGGTAAAGATGAACTCGACTGGATACTCCTTTAAGAATAAGGGCTCAGAGACCCTTCCTCTAAAGGAAGAGAGAAACTCTATGATAAATCTAAAGAAATTCAGCATCATGAAAGCTAAGAAAATATTCAAAAAATGATAAAGTGCTACTACAAAAGAGGAAAGTGAAAGTCTTAGTCCAGCATGAAAGGCCTCTAAATATCAGCAAAAGTGATCCAGAGGAGGGGCACAAGCTCAACTGCTCGGTCTGGAAAGCTCCAATTCATATTCAGGAGAATTCCATACTGAATCCTTATGAAAGAAAGATCTTCAGAATGCAAGGAATAGAAAATGGTCTCAGGGATGAATGTCAGTCGAGGTGCCTCAATGGGTTCAGTGGTTTTCCTAAGGCTAGGATCAAGCAAGTTCAGGTGGGCCAGACTCCTAGAACCAGAGGACCAAGATATTTTAAAAGATATTTGTATTAAACTTAACAAGAAAAATCTCTAGAAAATTGGAAGAAAAAGATAATGAAATTTTTGAAAGAACTCGGAAAGAATAGTGAACCTTTATGAAGAAACCAAAAGGACAAAGATAGAAGAAAAGCAAAGAAATATGAAGAAAGGGATCGAGAGACTAACCTAAGCCAGTTGGAGGACTCAAGAAGATAGATGGAAAGACGAAGGCTGATGAAAAAGATGCCGACCATCGGAGAAGTTGTGACAAAAGGAGAATGGGATATCCGAAGAAGATGAAGGATGACAGAAGAAGCAGAGAGCAGGCAAAAGTGGGTAGTTCAGGGTGAAAGGGATGTTTAAATAGACAGAAGAAGTCAGGTGTGATCATGATTGTAGATCCTCTCCATCCAGCCTTTACTTGCCATGTATCCTACTCGTAGCCAACGTCTGCTAAGGTAGTAATGGCGCCTTACTTAGAGCATCGTGCCAAGAGGGAATTTTGAATGCCATGGTTGTTTCAAGTCATTCAATCATTAAGAAAGCTTCAACACCAGTCAAAAAGAGCCAAAACTTTTCATCTTCTAGAAGTGAGAAACCAATAAAGGACTTCAGTAGTCACAATTTCAATATTCCATTCAATTTTTGAACTCGAGAGTAAGAGGACAAGTGTTGGGGATAAAATAACTTTCTTCAAAATTCATTAAGAAGTCCAAATTTGATATGACTTCATCCGAAGTCACAATAGTCATGGCCTAACTTCAAATAAACTACTTTCCTACCCTCATTCAACTTAAGGGGGTTGACCTTCAAACCATGTGTACTAGATAAACTTCTTAGTGGTAATCATCTGCTCTCTCTCAATAATTACAAAATGCTCCCAAGGTATGATGAACTTCATCCAATCGAACTTGAATAGTTAAAGGCATCATAATTGACTCTAGTCCTAATGTTAGCAAAGCTTCCATCAAATATTGAACCCCAATACCCTCAGATTTCATCTATGGCGGACCTCATGTGCAATCAAATTCCAATGCAATAGACAGCATAGGATCACATCCAGCCAAATTTTTCTCTAGTCAAATTCTATTCTAGCTAAACTCCTTTACGGATAATAGCCGACCTTGAAAGTAGCCGAGCTTCTTCATCTCTTTTTGATAATTGCAAATCTAGCTAGTTTATATCGTATATGCCCATCGGACGAGCTTGAATAGTGAAAGGACCTCATCACCAGTGCGAGTCTGATTTCTAACCTAGCATAGCAACCGCTCCACAGACTGGATCATAGCACTCCTTCAATCTATACTTCAAGTTGATCTTGAAAGTAGTAGAACTTCTAGAAGTAGATCGAATTACACCAATAAGAAGTTCATTCATATCAGTTTCCAATTAATCTCAACACAGTCGAACGCCTTCAAAAAGTCTATCCCTGGCCGACCTTGAAGATGACCGAACTTCTCAAAGCAATCAAAGGTAGCACCAATAGATTTAAACCAACTACAGGTTCGCCACCTATCATTCATAAGCCGATCTCCAAGTTTAGCCTACCTAGCTCTAAGTTCTTCATCCCAACATGCGTGACTTGCTAATAGAAGCAGAAGCTGCATCCGAACTTCAATATATAGAACCCAACCATTTACATGTCACGATAAATGATAGCCCTCTCTCCATAACAAACTCCATGTGGTTCAAACAGCCTACTGACATTCTATTATGACTGTCACTTTTGTTCTATTATAGGCTCCACCTATATAAGAGATCCTCTAGATACATTTTTCTTTCGAAGCCCTCATTTTTGCTTACATTCTTCTGAGTACTTTATTCTTATTGGCCAAAAAGCTAAGTTGACCATTGGAGGATCCTGTCGGAGCAATCCACCTCTAGTTTGGACTTATTCTTGTAGTTGGTAGCCTCGTCTTCATCAACTCCAGTGACTCCAGCATCAACACAGTTTCTTGCACCAACAATATATACGTACATACATACATACATACACACACACACACACACACATATATATATAACATCCAAATTCAATAAGCACCAATTTAAGAAATTAGCATTTGTATCTAGCATGTATCGAGTGTTTGGCATAATATTTTATCTATAGTGTGACTGAGCCTTTAAGTATAAATTTAATAATAGCAATAAAGCATAATATTGATGGTTAAATCAGAAGAAAAAATGATTTAGGAGTTGATCAATAATTAAGTTATTGAAGTTAAATCTTGATGATTATTAAAGTTTAAATTTATGTGCCAAAGAGGCATTGGATGAGTGAGTATGTTGAATCTTCCAATTCTGGAAGTTAGATTGATAATAGAGATATTAAAGTAAAATTTTGATAGTTATTAGGCATTAAATAAATAATATTTTAAAGGATATTTAGAGAAATATTTGTGGATGACAAGTGGATTACAAGTATTTGGGATGAAAAGTTAATTTCTAAAACTCTACGGTTCGAGTTGATCCGATTTAAAATCGAGCTAACTTGAGTCTAAGGCTACAAAAATTAGTACTCTATCTTTCTAAGAGAGCTAGCTCAATTTCTGAGAGAGCTGGCTTGGCTGACAATCAAGCCGACCTGAGTTAGAATCGAGCCAGCTTAGTCAATAGGAACAGAAAAGTGGTGCTGGCTATGAGACTTTAAAAATTGGTTTTTAAATAAATTTTTTTGGAAATTGATAGCTGGCTTCCTTGGAGTGTGCCACATAGTTAGGAGAGGGAGATAGAGGTTTGTTGTCCTTCTTTATGGAGTGACACCTAGCTAGTTTCATATTTAGTTTATTCATTTCCAAAATAAAAGCCACCTATTCTTTTTGGTTTCTATTTTGAGTTTTAGCAAAAGTAGAGAGGGTAGAGGAGAGAAGTGAGCTAGAGAAGGTCTTGGTTTCAATTAGAAATCAAAAGAAAATTAGTTAGGAAGAGGTGTTTTGGATGGAGAGCTGGATTGAAAGGGGAAAAGTAGGTGAAGTTAAAAAGAAAGAAACTTGTTTGGCTGACAGCAGTATTTTAATTTCTTGAGATTAGATTCTTAAGCTTTAAACTAGATTTAAGTTAATCTTTCTAGTATTGATGTTAAGTGGGATGATTGTAGTAAAGCAAATTTTGCAATTTGAACCAAATTAGAAAAGGAGTTATGATATTATTTTGCTGAAACTATTTGAATAAGTTCGATTATGAGTTATAATAATAAGGTGGAATAAAGATAAAAATTGGAAGAACTTAATAATCAGCCTATAAGCAAAACATGTGTAGATATGGATGTGGATTATATGGAATTATATTAATCAGTGTCTCTTAACACTATAGAGAAGCAAGAGAGCTCAAGAGGGTGTTTTGGATGATTAGAGCACCAAGATAAGAAAGATAGAACAAAAGCTAGCTTGAGCTGAGGTGAGTGGGTTTTCTATTTAACTTTGGTATTTTTCACTATGGTATTGCTATGAAAGAGATAAATTATAGAAAGCAAATTACATTATGTTGTTCTCAGCTTATATATATATATATTTAGTTTGAGTAGCATGGCATTATGTGTTGGAATATATTAAAATAGCTCATTGATATTCGAGTTTTATCGAATATACATATTTTCAGTAGGCCACCCATAGGAGTGATCAATCTTTTGGGTGTGCCATAGTATCAACAGCGGTTATGCCCAGGAGGGCAGAGTATCATCAGTTCTATTATGCCCAGTGGGGCGTATTTTTATTATGGCCAATGGGGCTTAGTTTAAGAGACAGTTAAAATTAGCCGACACCTCCTTATGAAAATGTCATGCCCATGGGAGCTCAATAGTATCAGATGCTCCATTTCAACTATCATGGTAGGGATGCACTGTGGAACAGTCAATAGTAGTTGAGTAGTTTTCGGTATCAGAGTTTTGAAAAAAGAGAAATACTTTTATATGACTTTGTGCATGTTTGGCATATGAAAGTTTTATTGGAAAAGCAAGACATTATTGTGAAATACTTATTATTATTACAAGCTTCACAGTTATGCTTCCCTATTTTTCTCGACTATTAGATGGCTTATTCACTCACTGGGACTCCCAGGTCTCACCCCTCACCTTTGTTCTATTTTAGAATTTGAGCAGTAGAGGTTGCTTGTGAGAAGAAGGTATTTAGAGATGTTTATGTATATGAGCTGAGTATGATAATTTGTAAAAGGAGTCATTTCGGTGTTGTATACATATTTAATAAGTATATCAATAGTTATGGATTGTATGAAATGAGTGTAATGGATGAATAAGATTTTGAGTTTGTTTTCTTTTAAGAAAAAATTAAGTTAATTTAAAATGCTTGTGGCTGATTGGAATAATTGATTAAGATAATTATTTAAGCAGGTTTAAGTGATATTACAGTTCAGCTATAGCTTAGAATTTTCTCTTAGCTCTTATTTAAGGATAAAGTATAGCTCTTTACTATTAGATAAGGATGGGGTATAGCATCGTCACACGGATTCAAGGATGGAGTGTTACATAGTTGGTATCAGAGCAAAGTTAGTAGGTAGTACATAGTTGGTATCAGAGCATAGGTAGTAGATAGTACATAGTTAGTATTATAGCAAGGTTAGTAGGTAGTACATAGTTGGTATCAGAGCATAGGTAGTAGGTAGTACATAGTTGGTATCAGAGCAAGGTTAGTAGGTAGTACATAGTTGGTATCAAAGTCAAGAAAAGTTGAGCAAGTACATTTATATTGTTGATAGTTTATGTGATATGTGCAGAATCATAGCATGATGATTTTAGCGACCCCACTAGTGGGAGATAGAAATTAGTGTGGATTAAGAAGTATGGATAAGGATGATCAACCTTATAGAATATCATATTTGCATGAGCATATTGTTGAGTTCAGTACTTTTGCCTCAAGCATAGGTTATTTCTAATATGAAGATTTGTGAGTTATTTATATATGATCATGATTTATATGTATTGATTTGTTTGGAACTATGTGTAAGTTATATAGAAAAATGTGGAGAATATTTTATGTTCTTGTGATAATGGTAATTGGTATGATTTAATTTTTTCCTAAATAAGTTTATGCATATTGATGATTTAAATATTTTACTTTGAATCTATCTAAGTGCTAGCTTAGGTTGGGTCAATGGATTAGAATAGCATGGCGGAAGAGTGATGGAATTATATTTGTAAAGTAATCAAAGTAATCGATATATATAAGAGACTATTTAATTCAAGTAAATAAGCATGAGTTGATGGCAGATTTAATTTTTCTAGATGTGTATAAGTTTTTCCAAATGACAGAAAGGTACGCATTATTCACCCTTAGTAGCTAATAAATCATGCAAAAGAGGATATAAAGTATATTTTAGCATGTGTTTTTTCAGTTTTGTTTGCTAGTGGATTATTGAAAAAAAAGGAATATGAAGCATATTTTAATGTGTAGTTATTATAGAAGTGGACAAGTGAAATTTAGTAGTTATTCCTATAGTTTATAGGTTTCAAGATGTTTTTCTAGAGAAAGTTTTAGAGAAAAGAGAAGATAAAATGAAAAGCAATGATCTCATCTATTTCAAACTTGAGGAAGATGAATTTCGAGGATGAAATTCTTTAAAGGAGGGAGGAAATGTAACATCCGGATCCAACAAGCAGTAATTTAAGAAATTATCATTTATATTTAGCATGTATCGAATGTTTGGCATAATATTTTATCTATAGTATGACTGAGCCTTTAAGTATAAATTTGATAATAACAATAAAAGCACAAGGTTGATGGTTAAATCAAAAGGAAAAATGAGCTAGGAGTTGATCAATAATTAAGTTATGGAAGTTAAATCTTGATGATTATTGAAGTTTAAATTTGTGTGGCAAAAAGAGGCAATGGATGAGTGAGTGTGTTGAATCTTCTAATTCTTGAAGTTAGATTGAAAATAGAAATATTAAAGTTAAATTTTTATAATTATTGGGCATTAAATGAATGATAT